>JAVYIG010001984.1:38735-280999 GCA_035222895.1 Strongylocentrotus droebachiensis | reverse complement strand
ATGGAGAAGAACCTGCGCTTTCATATGACACCTCACTTATTGAGTATCACCTTCAGGATCACAACAGATTATAAACGTTTGAATCTCGAATTGAAAAAAAAACTTGACCTTTTTTGCATGGTCGCGGAATGCACGTAGACTGCATAGAGAATGCATTGCGTACAATCTCTATGGGAATAATTTTAACACACAACATCGGGTGCGCTGACATTAAGCAGGCGCGGATCCAGGATTTTCCAATAGGGGGGGGGGGGGGGGGGGCCGGAAATTCGAAATTCGCGCAGACCGTTATTTAAACTTACCAATACTGACAAGGTCATATTAGAGGCACTGTACTTTAATAGTGTACTGGTACCTACAAACGGGCACCATTATTTTGGAAAGGGGACATGCTCACGTCACATCTCTTGTCCGATATCAACATTCCCCGTTTTCAAGTTATGCTCGCGCGCAATTTTGTTGACATTTCCATCAGTGGGGGCTGAAGCCTCTTGCCCCCAATATCTATTTCCTGGTTTAATAATTTGGCGAGCGAGCGAAGCGAGTGAGCGGAAATTTGAGCTTATGTATATATGTTGTGAAAGTGTTAATCGTCACCAAAATATACGAGATAAGATATAACAAATGTATATTGGTAATTTTTAAATTTTCGGGGAAAGAGAGGCTGCAACCCCATCCCGCATTAACTGCAGGTGTTTTGAAATCAAATCAGACTCCCCAAAAAGTATAAACCAAAACGCACGAATCCAGTTTCAAAAATCAAAAAAATGTCAGCTTCAGAGGGGGGCACATCACCCCTCAGACTCCCTCTAAAAGTATTAACCAAATCGCACGAATCCAGGTAAAAAAAAAAATCAGCTTCAGAGCTAGAGAGGAACCCCCCCCCCCCTCCCCACACACCATGGGTGTCGATCCTCACGTAATACCTATTCATCAGGGGGGGGGGTGAATGAATAGATCATCCCCCCCCTGATGAATAGGTATCAGTGACAGATCGACACCCATGCAACACACACACACACATACAGACACCCCCTGTGCGCGCAAGCGCGAAATTAACTCTGGCGCTAATGCGTAAGCAGGGGCGGCGGAGCTATTTCCAAAGTGGAAAGCACCAACAGTTTCCAATTAAGTGATTCATCAATCATAATACCAAGAAACTGGACACATTCTTTCCTTTTTATAATATTTACATCAATTTGTATAGGAAATAAATCACTAGGATCTTCCGATTTCGAGAACGAAATATTACATAATGTGTTTTATCATAATTGAGAAATAATTTATTACATTTAAACCAATTATCCATTTTATTAATTCATTATTCATAATATCAACCAAAGTAAATACACTACTGTGTGATGTAATAACTGAAGTATCATCTGCAAAAAGTGTAAAATTTAATACATTTGAAGATCGTTTAATATCATTTATATAAATTAAAAACAAAAGGGGCCCTAGAACTGATCCTTGAGGAACACCACATATTAAATCCCTTTTAGTCGAACAGACACCGTCAACCACCACATACTGCTTTCTATCACTCAAATAGTTTTCAATTAATTTCAATGGAAGGTCGCGAATACCATAATAATTTAATTTCTTGAGCAGTATATGGTGGTCAATGGTGTCGAACGCTTTTGACAAATCCATAAACACACCCAACGAATAATTACCCTTATCCATATTCTTAATTACATAATCTGTTAAATGAAGTGCTCCTAAACATGTAGAATAAGTCTTCCTAAATCCAAATTGCTCATTAATCAATAAATTGTTTTTAACCAAAAAATCATAAATTCTTTTGTGCAGGATTTTTTCAAATAATTTTGAAAAAATTGATAAAAGAGCAATTGGTCTATAATTTTGTATATTTTCTTTTTCATTTTTCTTATAAATGGGTATAATTTCAGCTAATTTCAAACTGTCGGGGAATACTCCAGAAGAAATTGATTTATTAAATATATCACATAATGGATCAACAATAAAGTGTATACATTCTTTTACTACTCTGGGAGAAATACCATCTGGGCCACTTGCTTTATATGGTTTCAATGTTTTACTAAGTTCAATTATTTCAAATACTGTAGTAGGTTTAAAAACAATGTTAAAGTCATTATGTTTTTTTAAATAATCATTAAATGAAGTATCTACAACAGGAATGCCACGAGCTAGATTACTCCCTACATTAAAAAAGTATGAATTGAAACATTCAACAATCTCTTTTCTATTATTGTAACTAATATTTTCAAAATACATATTACACGGCAATTCATTCTTCTTGCTCTTTCCTAGTAAAACATTAACTTGTGACCATGTTTTCTTGCAATCATGTTTATACTTAGCAAACATTTTATAATAGTACTGTTTCTTAGCTGTTCGTAATAAAGAAGTTAATTAATTTTTATAGATAGTATACTTAGTTCTATTATTATCATTTCGTTGTTTCAAGAACTGTTGATGTAATTTTTGTTTCTTTCGTACTGATATCAAAAGTCCTTTACTCATCCATGGTTGCTTGAATTTGCACTTCTTTTTCTTTTCAAAAATGGGTAACAATGGAAAACAATCATCGTACAATAATGAGAATTTACATATAAACTTATTATAACAATAATTCACATTATCAACATTTTACATATTAATTTTTGACCAATCTATTTTTTTCAACTCATTCTTCAATCGAGATATCCCGTCTTTTGTAATTTTTCTTTTCTTCATACTAGCAAATTCAGAACGATGTCTATACTGATTATCTTTATTATTTTTACAAACATTAATACACAATACACAGGAAAATGGTCAGAAAAGTCGGAGTATAACAAACCTGAATGTACATTATCATTTAAAGTATTTGTAAAAATGTTATCAGTAAGTGTTACAGTTTTTGTAGATACTCGAGTAGGTTTCGAAATTAGTGGAAGCATATAAAATGAAAACATTTTTTCTAAAAAATCATTTGTTTTATCATGAGAAGCACAATTTAATAAATCAATATTAAAGTCGCCCATAATATATATTTCTTTTCGTTAACTATCCAATAATTCTAAACAGAGTTCATCTTTTCTATAAAACATGGTATATCAGAGCTTGGTGGGCGATAAATACAAGTAATTACAATAGGTTTTTTTAAAGGTTCATTTGTTTCAATTGATACGATTTCATAATCAGGTGTAATGCATGTCAAATCATTGCGAATTTTATACTGGATATTGTGCTTAACATAAATTGCAACTCCCCATCGTTTTTATTGTCTCTACATTGTTGTATCAAGGAATACCCCTGCATAGAATATATATCAAGATCAAGATTTGGGTGGAACCATGTCTCAGAAACAGCAATAATATCAAAATCAAATTCACTGAACTGAGTAGTAACTGAAAATCATCAAAATTCTTTTTTAAACTTCTTGCATTTATATGTATTAAAGACAAAGATGGTGAACATAAGCTATATTTTTTTCCAAAATCTTCACAGAACATATAATCACATTTGAGTTTAGTTACATCATAATCATTATCCAAAAATGGTGTTTCACTGAATTTGAGTTCTTTATTCATAACAAATGGATTTATTTTCAAATTTTGGAGTCTTTCAATATTAATATTTTGATTCTATTGAAAGAAACTAAATACATTCCAATAAAAATCATTGTCACTAAGAAAATGATTAAAAGGTAATATACTTGAAATACATTGCGTACAGATGAATGTTTGAGCAGAGGGATAAAGAATCAGCACAGTTCACACACTTCATACACAATCACCCAGATAAGTCAAACAAGTTACAATCACAAAATCACAAAATCACAAATTAAATCCCCTCTTAGGGAATACTGAGTTCAATAATACAAGTTCAAAGTAAAAATGTCTATTGAGAGGGTCGGGAACCTCCCAGGGAAATATTATAGTTCTGTAATCTTACTTTCTCTTTCTCTCTCTAGCTGTCTATCAGTCTATGTGAGTTTTTCTTCACGTTCTATTCATGTATAATGTGGTTACCTTAATTTTCTTGCCTCTTCTATGGTACCGATAACTTTCCTGACCGATTTGCCGTTTGTCGCAGGGAGTGCTACCAGGATGCGGCCATCTGACGACCAAGCTGCGGCCTTGGTATCACGTAAGCACAGTTAACACCGTATATTTACAAGATTAAGAGTTATAGAAATAGATCAGTGCTAGTGTGCTACAAAAATGATTATTCCGCTTGCTCTTTTCAGTAAGGAGTAATACAACATATTAAGTGTATATATTTGCCAGGCTGATAATTTAACATCGGTAGAGCAGTGGTCTTGTAATCCGGTGACCCGGGTTCGAAACCCAAATCAAGGCACTAGTGCCCTTTTGGAAGGCATTAATCCTCATTACCAGGCCCCTCGGAGAGGACCTAAAGCCGTCGGCCGTCTGGTTGCTTACTAACAAAACAAGCATTTATGCTTTCTTAGCAGTCAGGTAAAATAACCGCCACCAGGCTGATATTTGCCATTTCAACTCCCATAGCGATATCAATATACATGTATATGACAGAGGTCTAGAGTGGGAAATAGAAATCCCATCCATTCCCAAGCTTCCTACTGATACTAAAATTTACCTCCTAAACTGATATTTACAACCCTTTGGACTGCCCACTAGTTACCAGCAAAGTAAAAGAGGTATATTGCTTGGTTTTATAATATAGTTTAATACAACAAATTAACAAGTTTTTAATACAACAAAACTTCAAAAAAACCTGTGAGGGGTAGTCAGTGCCGTCACCTTCGCCCCTCTCGTTCACAATGCTCCCTCGTCCCTCGCACTGGCGTACTGATGGGGGCTTGGGGCATTTGCCCCCCCCCCCCAAAAAAAAAGAAGATTCAAACGTATTTCTCACTTTTTTTGTAAATTATACTGTTGTATTCGTTTATGGAAAATTCCCAAATTTACAGCCAGCCAAAAATATGCTTATTTAGAAGCCTACGTGTCAAGGCCCGCGGATCGGGGGGCTCGAGCCCCCCCCCTCCCCCGCCCCCTCACTTTTTTGAAAAAGTGTCGCAATATATGCTCGTCTGACCGTAATTAAATACCTTAAATCCCTGAGCTTGCGGGGATCCACCCCTTGGGTCCTACAATGGACCCTAAGGCGGGCTCCTGGATGCTTATCTGACCGTAATTAAATGCCTAAAACCCCCGAGCTTCCAGGGGCTCTGCCCTTGGACCCCTCTAAGGGCCATAAGGAGGGCCCCCTATATGCTTATTTGACCGTAATTTAATGCGTAAAACCCCTGAGCTTTAGGGGGCCCCTTGACCCCACGTCAATTAGCGACCTGACAGTGTCACAAATAAGGTATCAAAATATGCTTATCTTACCGTAATTAAACGCCTAAAACCCCTGAGCTTCAGGGGGTCCACCCCTTGACCCCCTTTGGGGCTTTTCGCCTGGACCCCAAGCAGTAAAGGCAATATAGTCTCAAACAAATCTACACATTCAAGCTCACTCACACATGATATATTGCGACACTTTCAAGGCTACTTATTATTTCCAGTTCATGTATATACAAACGGCAACAGTTTCAATATAAAATGTAAGTTCTTCTCACTTAAAGGACCCATGACATCGAATTACAAGTGTGTTCCTGTTGGTGTGCAGTCCTGCAAACATCAAATATTTTGATATGTAAACTTCTGAATTTGGTTCATAGATTTTTAAATATTTGTTGAAATATTTGTTTTTCAAACTTGCTAAGCTCCACCCCAAAAACCTCCAGATCTCATTCCCCTTGTGACATCATCTGTCAGTCATCAATGAGCTAACTTGAGAAAGTGGTATGTATCTTTGCCGAAGTCGACCACCTGTTACAATACGTAATACAATAGCAACATATAAGTTGCTATGTCAGACATGCTGTAGCATCACCAGGAAGACTTATATGTTGCTATGGTTTGTGGTATTGTAACAGGTGGTCAACTTTGGCAAAGTTACATTCCACTTTCTCAAGTTAGCACATTGATGACTGACAGATGATGTCACAAGGGGAATGAGATCTGGAGGTTTTTGGGGTGGAGCTTAGCAAGTTTAAAAAACAAATATTTCAACAAATATTCAAAAATCTATGAAACAAATTCAGAAGTTTACATATCAAAATAAGAGATGTATGCAGGACTGCACACCAACAGGAATACACTTGTATTTCGATGTCATGGGCCATTTAAATCATTGGTCTGGAAACAATTATTTGCCCATTGTTGCATATTGTATTACATTTTCACTAACGATGAATTTACATTGTAATGCAATTTTCACGTTTCCCAGGTCTATTTAGGAGAATAGAAGATTGATATTGTTAAGTTGTTCGATAACATCACTCAATTCGATTTGATTGGAGATATATCTCAGTAAAGGCTATTATACTTTCAAACAAATCTACACCATTAAACTTCAAGCTCACTCACACATGATATATTGCGAAACTTTCAAGGCTACTTATTATATCAAGTTTATGTATATACAAACGGCAACAGCTTCAATATTAAATGAAGTTCTTCTCACTTAAATCATCGGTCTGGAAACAATTATTTGCCCATTGTTGAATATTGTATAACATTTTCACTAACGATGAATTTACATTGTAATGCAATTTTCAAGTTTCTTAGATTTATTTAGGAGAATAGAAGATTGATATTGTTTAAGTTGTTCGATAACATCACTAAATTTGATTTGATTGGAGATATATCTCAGTAAAGGCTGTATAGTGTCAAACAAATCTACACCATTAAACTTCATGCTCAATCACACATGATATATTGCGACACTTTCAAGGCTACTTATTATTTCAAGTTTATGTATATACAAACGGCAACAGCTTCAATATTAAATGAAGTTCTTCTCACTTATTCATCGGTCTGGAAACAATAAATTTGCCCATTGTTGTATATACTTGTCACTTGTTATATTTGTTATATGATACTAAAGCAAATCGTTACGCTTATCGATAGGATAATGTGAATAACGTGTCGAATAATAGCATCATTGCGTGCTATTATTAACCGGACTAGACATGTAAACAAAAATTTAAACATGCATACACTTTTGCCAGCAAGCAAGTTTTTCAACAAAGAATGCAAAATGTGAACAACGTTTTACATTTTAGTCAGGACAGATTAGAAGATGCTTTAAAGCATGCCCTATAGTTGAACTGTAACAGTTGTCTTCTAAAGTCTTCCATATATAAATTTAAAGGAGGTCAATAATGAAGGTTGACACATCAATTATATTGTGTATACATGTAACAATTTGAAAATATTTTTTCTTTGGGGGGGGGGGGGTGAGGGCGTGGGCAATTCAGAAAGGGACCGATATGTGAAAAATTGGGTAGTACTACTAGCCCATGGACTGTGGCCTAAAATGGAGGTTTACTAATATCCTTCAAAATGTACGAGTAAATATTGTAGAAATATGTATTCTGTTGGTATCACGTAAACACAGTTTACATTGTATGTGTACAAGATTAAGAGTTATAGAATAAGATCTGTAGTACAAAAATGAATATTCAGCTTGGTCTTTTAAAAAGTCCCTTCCTGCCTACTTACTTACATTTACCTAATATATATTTACAACTCTTCGGAATGCACACTAGATACCGGCAAAGTAAAATTGAAATGTGAAAAAAGTATATTGCTTGTAATTGTTATACTATAGTTTTGCTAAAGAATGTAATTTTGTAATACAACAAACCTGTGAGGGGGTAGCATAGAGCTATATAATAAGACTTATCATATGGCTCTATGGGGGTAGTCACTTCCGTCACCTCCTCCCCGTTCACTGGCGTACTGAAGGGGGGGGACCAGTAACCCCCCCCCCCCCCCAATAAAATCAAACATGGTTTATTTCTAATTTGATACCAGCAATTTACAAATGTTGCTAAAATTGCATTATATTCCCCTGGAATCCCGGGGCTCTACCCCCTAGACCCTTCCGAGGGCCCTAAGGCGGCCCCTAGATGCTCATCCGTCTGATCGTAATTTGATGCCTTAAAACCCTGAGATTCTGGGGGCGCCGCCCCCTAGGCCTCACTCCAAATTAGTGACCTGCCAGTATCACAAATAAACCTTATCAAAATGCTCATCTGACCGTAATTCAATGCCTAAAGAACTCCTGAGCTTCATGGGGCTCCGCCCTTGACTCCCGCCGGGGCTTTGCCCCTGGACCCCACGCCAATTTAAGCTTTTTGCTTCGCTCGCTTTGCTCTACCTGATCGTAAATACTTGAGCCCCCCCACACCCACACACACACACCCCAACGTTTCTGCTCATTACGCCACTGGCCCCTCTTGCTCACTATGTTCCCTCGTCCCTCGCATTTCGTCCGTCCCCCCCTGGTCATGAAAAGAAATCGCCGCCCCTGATTAAGATTGTAGAGGCCCTAATTGATTGGAGGGCCAGTCAGCTAGCTTAAATCTATCCTCTTTTCTGTCGTCGTGTATTTCTTCGTTTTTCCTTTGATCTATCCTCTTCTCTTTCTTTATGGATTTCCCTGTTTTTCCTTCTCCATATCCTCTCCCCCGCCCCCCCCCCCCCCCCCCCCCCCCCCCCCCCCCCCCACTCCGGGGTCGGAATGACCGCATGCGTGTTACCAAAATGTCCGGTAAAGGGGTACTTTTCACGCACCAAAGTCCGGCTCGTACATACACAAAATTGACTTTACACACCGGACTTAGGGGGTGTTTTCAAAAGGAGGGAACACGCATATGCGTACCCTAAATAACACTGAGTGGGGGGGGGGGTGGGTCCTCTCCACTCTCCGTATGTATTTCTTTGTTTTCCCTTTTCTATTATCTTCAATTCCCTGGGTGTACGTGCTTTATACACATGTACTATATTGCTGCTGGTGATTGTAAGCGGTGTGCGTTGATGACTTAGAGGCTGTTCAGACCGGCAGAGATAGCGCGGTCTAGCGCGCTATCTCTGCGTTTTGGAAGGTACAACATCGTTTCGGTCCGCCCAACAGCGAGCCACGGCAAGCCAAAACGGCGTGCCACTGGAGCACCTTTTGGGGGTGGTCCACGAGAGATAGCGCGGTCTAGCGCGCGCTAGAAAAAAGGGGGTGCTACTAAAGGAACAGGACCGCATCTTGCGTTGTCTTCATGTTGTCTTCACTATATGGGTCTTGTCTTTTTGTGCATGCTACGTGTCTTCAAAACATTTGTATCATCTAACTTGAAGTATAATTTAATGACTGGGCTTTCTGAGAGCAAGTTTGACCTGGCCGGGCCGGGGGCGGGGGGCGTAACATCTAGGACACGGAAAGTCCATTCAACGGAAAAGTTTTACTGGATAATCACTTGCATTTAAATAATAACGCTACAAATTTGCTACTCTACTGAATTATAATTCATGCAAATTTGGTATTCTATTTTTAAATATTCATTGAGAGAGAGAGAAAGAGAGAGAGGGGGGGTTGAGTACCGTATACGAGAGGAAAGATAAAAGGTGAGGAGAACCATGAAGGACAACCACCCCGATGACAATTATCCCCCCCCCCCCGAAACTTACCACACTTTTCATTATAGGGGAAGTCAGTCTCCACAAGACTCTTCACAAGTATACATGAAGTATTAGTGATAATCAATACTATGGAAAACAACATTACACAAAATAATTGTATAATACTTTAAATATGAATATATTATATAGAACATAATAAATAATGAATTCGTGCATTAAGAAAAGCGAAAATTATGCACGCTAGATAATTATTAATATACATGTAAAGGGAGAGAGAGAGAGAGAGAGAGGGGGGGGGGGGGGAGAAGGGGGGGGGGTCGGTTAATAGAGAGTGGAACAAGGAAAAGCAAAAGTGGTGGCGGTAAACAGATGTGAGCACTGATACGAGAGGAAAGATAAAAGGTGAACAAAATATATTCGGCAGTGAGAACGAGAGAGAGAGAGAGAGAGAGAGAGAAGATAACAAGAAAGAGAGAAAAGTAATGGTATACTGACACAAAAATAGAGAAGGGAGAGCCCGAGAGGGATGAATGAAAAGATAGATGAAGCTGGAGGAAGACCAGGGTTTGTGTGAGAGAGAGAGACTAGAGATATGCACACTCTAAGTCGATTTTTAAGTTGTAGGACGCATTTCGCCAGTGGACTAAATTCGTCGTGATATACGCGGCGATATGCGTCCGACCCAAGACACATATCGCCGAAGACGGACGCGTATCGCCAACCAATTTTCGGCGTTCTGTGTCTTAGGACACAGAACGCCACCCGGTCACTCTGGCCCGTGACACCGGCGTATTTTTTATTTACACGCTAGCGAGGGGAATTTCTCGATTAATTCCAATGGAACCGCTTCAAATTCCAATGAAACCGCTCGCGAAGAGTCTAGCCTGGATCGGAGAGCTCGCTAGTGCTATACGCTAGTGTGAATTTAAAAGACAATTTCTAAAGACAATTTCTCTCTTGAAAAGGCTCTGCCAGGCCCCTCAAGCTCTGCCATGTTGTATGGATCCATTCGAAAGCAGAATAAGCCCACTCAATAATTAATATATATTAAAACGTCATAGCGATTCATCCAAATAAGAAATCCACGTAAGAGGCATTTTGAAAGTTTTAAGAAAATTCCTTCAAATTCCAGGATATTGGGTGTTATTTTTCAGGAAACTTTATTTAAACGAGTGGAAGCACTGGCGGTTCTGTTTTTTTTAAAACTGTAACAATTCTCCTTGGATCAGATAAAGACCAAAACAAGCCTCATTATCTGCAGTATACAAGTGTCATTTCGGACCTTACAGCTTTCATAGAAATCGCTTCTGGACCGTCAAAGAAAAAGTTTGAGAACCCCTGGTCTACGCATTATACACATCAGGACCAACTTGACAACTTGACACAAATTTGAGGGGGGGGGGGGGTGAACAATTCTTTTGTAATAAACACATTATATAAGACATACAATAATGTATGTTGGCACCTCGCATAGCAATATATACATGATAACAAAATCTAATATATTCGGTCACCTGTATACACGAAAAAATAATATTGCAAACGAGTAAAGCGAATGAGCGTGGTAAAAATGTAAATTCGATCGAAAAGATGAGATAGGCCTATATAAGATATATTTCGATACCTCGCTGTCAATTGGAGTTTTCGGGCATCTCGTTTCTCATATATTATGGAGGTATTGGCACTTGGCTGCTTGAAATCATCCTACATGTATTTATAAATGTTGCGAGTGAGAGAAGCGAACGAGGAAGAATTTTTGTTTATTATCTTCAAAAAGCTATTTCCTCATGAAAATACATACTCTCGAGGTTTTTATATAACCTTCAGTTTTCATGAAATCGACGTTATTTCTTCAATATTTTTTGGATATAACCAAATTAATTTTGATTTTCACGTGGCTAGAGATGTGGCACCCCGGTCGAAAAGCGCCGTATTAGATGGTCGAAATTTGAGGGAGCTGATTGACCAGGCCGTTAGGGAACATACTCCTTGCCCTTTTAATACAATATTATACATTTTGAAAGCGCCCCTAAAACATAACTAGAGCTTGTATAGAGCTTGACACACTTTCGTACATATTGATTTAGAATGTGTTATACGCGCGGCTATGAGATAAATCAATATAATTATTCAGTATCTGTAATTTCAACCTTGAAACATCTGCTTCCAAAACAATACCCAACGCTATTTTCCCAGCTATATTATCTGTACAGGGAAAACACAAACGCAATATCGGTATAACTGCATGTTTAATAAGCCACGTAGGCCTCTAGTATTTGGAAGCTCCAAACTTGACTACCAAAATTATTTAATAATATTAAAAAACACCCTTTTTATGGCTGTTATTTCATCTATCCAGAAGTTATTATTACTATAACTAGTACTGTTACTGTTAACATCATCACCAAGTATTGCATTTGACAGGAGTCATTCTCGCCCGACGTTACACTTGATAATCGTCTGTCGACCAGCTAGCACGCTTTATCGTGGCCTGTTCAAATATATACAGAAAATGGCGGCAAAAACTGTTTATAAACTCATCCGTGAACTGGACTGTGCCATTTGTACGAAAACTTTAAAGAACCCGAAATCCCTCTCATGCAGGCATTCATTCTGCGAAGAATGCTTGAAGCAGTGCGATAATACATCAGAAGTCCGTTCAAGTGATATCAAATGCCATATGTGCAGAGAGATAACTATTCTTTCGAGAGAAGGTGTGGCAGGCCTGAAGTCCAATCCGTTGATTTGTAGGGTTCTCGAAGTTCTTGAGGCAAAGAAAAACTCGGCCCAAATAATGTGTGACGCGTGCGGGGCCAGCGAGTCACCACTGACAACCTACTGTAGAGACTGTCTCCATTTCATCTGTGACTCCTGTGCTTCTTCTCATGCTAAAATGAAAGTCTTGATGAAAGATCACCGTACAGTTCCCCTGGACAAGATTGAGGACGGGACCATAAAAATCAAATGGACGGAAGAGCGCTTGTGGGGAAAGGCACACGAGTGCGAAAAGCATAGTGGTGAGCTGCGGAGGTTCTACTGCATGACATGCAAGACACGTATCTGCAGGGAATGTGCCGTTCTCGACCATTCCAAACCTGACCATGACTGCACAACAGTGGAGAAGATGTTTCACGAGAGACAGGAGAAGGTAAAAGATCGTTTGAAAAGCTGCAAAGAAAAGGAGAAACATGTGAGCACCATGTTAAATGATGTGGATGTACGGGAAACAGGAGCAAACCAAAAGTTTCAAATGATGAAAGAAAGTATTCGGGACCTCAAATCAACGGCTCTTGCAAATTTGAACAAAGCAGAGGAAGAACTTTTGCACAAGGTTGAAGTGTTGGAGGAAAAGCTCAACGACAAAGTACAAGCTTTTAGAGATAACATGAACAAAACTAAAGAAAATCTCACAAGGGCCCAATCAAAGGCTAAAGAGGTTGTTTCGGCCAAAGAGGTTAATGACATCTCTATAGGTCCCTTCTTACCTGAAGATATTCTCAAAGAACTGGAAGAGATGATCGCGTCAGATGTCACTATGACAATTTTTATGGATCTCATGGCTCTGAAAGCTACCGTGATACAAAGATCGAAGTTGCCAGAGCAAATGGCGCGCTTTGCCAAGTTGTCGTTGCCGCATGTTTGGAGAGAGACCCAAATGTTTCCGATTCCCGATAAAAACATTGTGAACATTTTCTCTGATGGAAACTCAATGTACGTTGCTTGCAAGAAGGGGATTTACAAGAAACTGTTGCCTCACGATGCCAACCCATCCACTTGGATGAAGCTTCATCATAATGCAAGCATCAAACAGGTGGTAGATATGGCCATATCAATGAAGGATCAAACCTTCTCTTTCATTGCTGAAAACGAAGCAGCTTGCACGCAACTATTCAGGTTGAAACTGGATGATTTTCCAACATCTCATAGACACACAACCCCATCGTCATCCGTTTTAACGGTCACACCATGTCCTCTGAACCACAGGGCAAGAATCTCTGTTGATTCCCAGTCCCGCATCGTTGTTGCCGATAACAATCCTAGTCCAACTACGGATCCAGCTCCAGCATCATTCGGCTTTAAACCTGCTCAAGCTGCTAAGAGTTCACCACCTGGAGGATTGTCTTTTGGTCAAAAGCTACCTCAGCAACCGAAGATCACAAGTGTCTGCAGCTCCCAGACAGGTAAAGATGAGATTTCTCACGGCAATAGTCAATTCCTTTGTTTTAATTTGGTCATATCAAGTATTATTCCTTTTCAACTAAAACTTAAAAATATAAAGCATACAAATGCAGATCACAGTGTAAAGACGTGTAAAAAGAAGGAAAATAATAATACAGTAATTTAACACACAATTTAGTTTAAGGAATTTAAAATAGATATTTGAAATAAATATAACTAACATTGCAATAATAATAATAATGAAAATGATAATAATATGTCTTGTTTACCCAGGGTTGCTTAATCAGTATTCATACTGTTCTCGCTGAGGGCCCTGCAATCGTAACGGCTTTGACACACATATTTAGAAAATAAGTCCAATATGGCTCACAGTTTTACAAATTCTACGGCAATATAAGCAGTAAAGGGGTATTACTGACCTTCAAATTGGTATGTTCCATTATTTCCAATAAATACAATTGATATAATTCCGAAAACTTGGGGGAAATATACTTTTGGTAGTGAAGAAAACAAAAAGTCTTAAGGAACCGCACAGATTTCGATATGCTGTCTCTCATGATGCTACTATTACTATTACTATTACTACTAGTAATTATTATTATTCTCTTATTATTATTTTTTATTATCATTATCATTATTATTATTATCATCATTACGTTTGATGCTCAGTCATTTGTTACATTTGGATATCTGTACCTTTCACATAAAAACGTGTTAGCTTATAAACCATTACATTTCTGAAATGTTATAGTTCGTGAGATATTTGGATCAAATATATTTTATTTTTATTGAGCCAATAATGAAAAGAAAAACTTATTTTAAAAGCTTGATGGAGACATCCAGTGATTCTAAAACGTCTCGATAAGGGGAAGGAAGAAATGTTCTAAACCATTTCACTCTTCATGGTTTGTTTAGACAATACATTAATCTTTCAGCTGTTACAAAATCAGATTTCTGTTTTCTCGATTATCTTACAGCGTCTGCAGGTACAATCAATTTCGGTCGTGGCAATACAGAAAACAAACGTTCATCAGCGGCTTCAAATGGAAAAGAAGGAAAAACAGAATTGGGGTTAGCTATTCCAAAACCGTCCACGACAATCTATAGGGGTAAGCCTGGGAAAATCTTGTCTCCTAGCATACAATGTGGCAGCGTAATGAGCCTAGGGTCACCTCAGTTATCTTCAGATAGTTTCAAGGTTCCATTTGATAGGGTTCAAAGTCTCGCAGCCGCCAAGACAGGTCAGTTGGTGTTCCTCCCCTGGGATAAGAAAGCCGTCGTCATCACTGACAAAGACGGTAGAATCCAGCATGAAATCAAGGAACCTGGCCGGATGTACTTGTCCATCTCCTGCACAGAGAGTGACGCCCTCTACGTTCTGTCCGCCTTCTGGGGCAGTCACATCGTAACGCTAACCAAGCATTCCTTGGAAGATGGTGGTCTCCTCGAGTACATCATCGACAAGCTCGACTTGTCAGCAAACAGTCAACAATCACACGAATGGCCAGTCATTGGTAACCATGGAAACGATCTTATGGTCATTAATATAGGCGATGAGATTCGTGTCTATAGGGCAGAAGATTGGGATTGGGATAGCGACGATCAGGATGAAGACTAGTCAGTGATGAGAGAAATAAATTACCAATATGATGATAACACATTTCCTGTAAAACGAAACAATTCAGATTTTCATTCCTATTCATCTTACTTACAATGTGTATATTAATACAGAGAGTAAGAAACACTATTAAATTCAAGCACTTAGATCTAAACGACGAAATCAAATCCAAAGGTTATCGTTTTAGTCACTATCGGTCTGTTATTTTGTGTGTAGAGTAACTAATACAAGACACTGATCAAACTTTTGCATACGTTGGGGATGAGGGAGTTATAATCAGATTTGGTTTGAACTGGGGTGTTTGACTGAAACCTCCAAATCCATACCCATTTTAAAGGGTCCTTTTGGCTGCGACTTAGGAGGAAAAAGTGACAATATTTAATTTTATTAACAAATTAGCACGATCATGGTGATCCTTGTAGAAGGCGAGTACGGTGGGGGATATTATACCCTATCATACCCCGTGTTTGGGGGTTTCTTTGCAAAGAAATACGTGACCAATTAAAAAAGCAGTACGTGTACATCCCCGTATACCGTATGACGCGAGTACCCCTCCCCCCAAAACCCCTGGTGAATACGTTATATATATGACTATTAGGTCGTATCGTTTTGTGCAAAATAAAAAGGAGAGCTTTTTATTCACCCTCATTGAGCGCCGCCACAAAACATTTGAACTTTCGTACATGTATAGATATCTTCTAATGACATAACGGCAAATTGCGAATATAACAATATATCAATAAAAAGCTCTGCGTTTTATTTGACTATTCCAAAGTTCCAGACGCTTTACAGGGAGGTTGTTCGGAGCTTTAAAATAACATGATATGTTCTTACTGAATCTATTTTGTGTAAATGTCTGCCGCTATGAAATATTGTTTTTTTCGCATTTTGCCGTCATGTCATGAAAAGATATCTATACATGTACGACAGTTCAAATGTTTTGTGGCGGCGCTCAATAAGGATGATATATAAATTTTAAAAAATAATGCGCACGCGTTATTGAAAAAGTCACTGGTGTCGGTTCACAATGAGAACAGAGAGCAACTAATCTTTAACACAGTTTCTTGACTAGATTTTATTTATTCCTTACAAAACATTAGGCGTACTGGATATATCATGGGTAAATCACATCATTATTACAAAAATGGATTTTCGTAGGGGAGGGGGGGGGGGGGTTCATTGGTTGACCCACTGCAAATTAACTTGGATTGACCTTTCTTCATAGCCCTCAAAATGTAAAATGTTGTTTGAAGCTTATAAGCATTTGAAGAAAATAATATTACTACGTAATCTGAATAATCTCGTATATTAGATTGCAATATGAAGTGGTACGAACAGTCGATTCGTTTAAATATTTAAAATTAATAGAAATACAAAATATCCGACTATGCTTATCTTTTGAAATATTGCATATTCTGTAAATTTGTGTATAACGGTGTCGGTATTTTAAATCAACGATGTAATTTTCTAGTTAGACGTAGCCTCTGCAATCTTCTGTTTCATCGTACATCATAGTAGAAGGCATAATTTGAATTATTAGACGACAGTGTAGTAGCTTTGGAATAAAATAAGCATGTTCGACTTTTTAGTTTACTTATTGTTCATGATATTATTGTTATTTTGCTTTTATACAATGAATTTCATTAATAGTTGGCTGTGAATAATGATGTTGATGATGATGTTATCTTCGAATAGTCATTGAAACTAAAGTACATAGCTGCTTTGTTAATTTGTGTTTATAAGTAATGTAGGGAATAATGATAATGTTAGCCTCGAATTGTCTCTTTTACTTATAGTTCATATTTTCATTGTTATTTTGCCTTTAATTCATAATGCAGTAAATTAAATGAATAGTTGGCTAAGAATAATGATGATGTGAGCTTCGAGTAGTCATTTTATCTGTCATGCCTATATTTTATAGATGCATCGTCATCTTGTTTTTAATACGTCATCCAGTGAATTCCGTCTGAATTGGTTGTAAATAGTCACGGTGACGTTTCTTTAATATCTGACGGTAAAACATTGATACCACAATTACAACCATCGTTGCTCACATCATTCTGGAAGCTCATAATTGTATTTGCAGTTAGAACTGTATTATTGCCTTACTATTAAGTATCGTTATATATTGTTGGTTTAAATAATATATATAAAACAGCATAAATCATTGTTTCATGTCATTGATATTACTGCAACTCATAATATCATAAATCATAATGTTTTATGTACGTAACACGTTGTTATTATATCTTTATTGAAGCTTAAAAAAACAAAAGTTTACCCTGGCTAACCGATCGTCTCGAAATTCTACGAGCTAGATTATCAATTATTATTTTCGAATTTCAGTTTGTTGAGTTAAAAATATTGCTCCTATTGTAAAAAACAAACCAAAATATTTTGTTGCTTTTCTTTTAAAGATTAAACGCACTTGCACGCTTAAACAATGTTTGCCCCTATCTTTCTTATAACAACTTAATGTTCATAATGAAATTCATGAAGCGTGATAAGAATTGTTAGATTACAATGTGTTTCAACCTCAGTTTCACAATTTCCTTTTTTTTAAACATGATTTAAGACATTTCAATGAGTGAGGTAGAAATAGAGTGTAGAGCATTTTACCAGTTTTGTGCAGATGTTATTTGTGCTTGTTTCACGTTTCAAATTGATTATATTGCTGTGTCAGACTGATACATTTACACATAATATGCATTTTTCTTTCCATGTAAGTTTATATGTATACTGTTTCTTTAATACTAGAGGCGTGGATTTTACTGCATGACGATATTAACACCAGGTATTGACCTGCATTTCTGCATTCCATGCATAAAACATGTTCACATGTCATGATATTTCTGTTATACTACTACGCCTATGTTGATTCACTAATTCATTAATATTGTACAACGTTCAATGTCTGTTATTGTTGTCATGGTTGTAAATGAAATGCAATTTGTGAGTAAGTCTTTTTTGTTTTGTAATTCAACCCCACACGTTCATCAGAAGCACTGAGGTGTAAAGAAGGCTTACACCGACTTCTGCTCTGCTTTTCCATTTTCTTTATCACATCCAACAGAAATTGACCCAATTCTAATTGACAGCGAGGCATTTTTCCACGCTCATTCGCTTCACTCGTTTGCAAATTTGGGCAATGGCCGAATATCCTCAAATTCGTGTATACAGGTGACTGAATATAACAGTTTTTGTATTCATGTACATTCCTCTGTGAGGTACGTGCCCACATACATTGTTGTATGTCTTTCCTATTGTGCTGATTACAAAATAGTTTTCACCATATCAAATATGTCATTTTTTGGCACGGTCGCTTCGCTCCCTTGCAAAATTTAGAATAAAATATTTCAGTAGTTGTGTACATGTTAACGACAAGTGCCAAAGCAATGCAAAGTGAATCATCTGTTATTAGCGTGTATATGTATGCAGTACTCGTTTTAGCTAGTAATATTTTGATTTTATATAAATAAATTTCGTCTAATTCTGTAAATTGATGATCAGCTTTTAACTGTATATGTCCGATGGTTTTATCTTAATAAAGCGATGCATTAATTATGACACAATACAGTAACCGTTTCATTTTCATCGATCAACTATTGCATTAGATGTTCAGCACAGCTAAGATTTAACATGAGTCTGTCTGTGGCAGGCAATGTAAACGCCGCCATTTGCTCGCCAAAGGTCAAAGGTTGTAGGGGATTCCCACCTTGTTTGTCTTTGTTTTTGCTATTATTAACGTTTTACCTCGTTTTATTGTATTACATAATTATCATAGGCTTAATATTTAAACCGTATTTCAGCTAATTCAATATGATATTAAAACCATCAATCGACATTCATCACGATCGTATTTGCAATGACGACCTTCGTCATTGCCTTGTTTTCGTTCACATTCTGCCCCATTAATATTCTCCTTTTCCTTATCCTATCCTTATCGTCAGGAAATCGCATTCGTTTTGCACCGACGTAGTGTTTGTGATTCCTAGTTAGGTGCTTTCCTCATGTCTTTTTCCTTTCAAATTTCATAGGCATAGTCTCTAACATCTCATCAAGGTCAATACTTTCTTCGATTTTGGAAATCACTCATGCATGACCGTCCAGGCGCCATTTTGTCCGTTTCTGGTCCATTTTAAGGCTTTTATATCTTCCTTCCCATCCCCACTATCCTAGATCCTACAAACTTCTAACAAATTCCTCTAGATAGTCTGAGAGATGTCCTTTCATCTGCGACGTATAACTTGACCTTCAAAATGCCATCTTCATACTCGAATTTCAAATTTAAAACCGACTTCGTCAAAAAAATCTCAAGTTCTTGAAAAATGGACCCCTAAATAATCTAAAACTGCCATAACTTTCTCAAATAAATTCCGTTTTGTATTTAAATCTCACAGTATCTTTATTTCAAAATTGCCAAATTTCACGCTCCAATGGCTTTGCACAACATAAATAGCGCCCTCTAAAGTTTTGGGAATTGGCTTTCTCTCTGTGGCCGTATCTCCATAATGGCTTGGCAAACCCGTACCCTTTTTTGGATTTAGATACTTGAAGATATGCCCTTTCCAGCCATATACAAAATTATATACCCTATCACTGACCAAATTTGAGAAAATTGCCCTCCAAATTCGCCATTTTCAAGAAAATTCCGAAATAACTTCAACTTGCTCTAAAATGGCAATCTTTATACCTAAATCAATGAAACTTGGCAGACATATGTATCCATATACGTGACAACTGTTTATCAAGTTTGGTAAAATTCGAATATGTCAGCGCAAAGTAATCGCCAAAAATGATGAATTTACTATGCATTACATAATAGCGCGTTTAATGCGTGCAATACATTGCGCGCAGATGAAAATGGTGTCAAACTGACCGCAATGAAGTGCCCTTTCGAATGATACCAAGTATAGTATATGTTCACAGAGAAAATTGTGAGTAAATCGCATTTGAACGAAGGTCACTACACGAATTCCGCCCGAATCTAACACGTATCGGCTATGACGTCATTTCTTCAGACTGCTTTTCGCCCCTAAATGTCATTTTTTTTCCTTGAAAATTTGCAGTGGCATGCCGAGTTCTAATACGCAGGGCACTGCGTGGCCGGATTTTTGAAATTGGTCAAGGGGGCCATTCAAGACGCCATTTTGTTCTATAAATCTATTTTACATCACGTGTTTCGATAGGATTATCATAGATAAAAAGGGAGTGGTTTACAATAACAACCATGAAATCCTCTTTCTAATGATACCAAATACGGCCTATAAAGAGACATAAAGAGAGAGAGAAAAAACAATTTAACTCCGGTCATAATACAGATCCTGTACGTTTTCCGCCCATGCATTACACGCATTGTCTATGGGCCATATCGGGTTCATGCTTTTGGCCCCCAGAACGATCTTTATTGCAATGACGAACATGCACCAAATCCCTTTGGTTTTTGCACGCAGTGCTATTGCGAGCCCTTTCTAGGTTCCTTCCCCTATACCAATTTCTTTCAAGCTTCGTAGGCATAGCCACTGCCATCCCATCAAGGTCACTGTTGAGGCCTTTATTTCGCCCTACCTATCTCCAATATCACAGAGGCTACAGACTTCTTACAAATTGCTCTGGATAGTCCGAGAGAAGCTCTTTCATTTGACACGTAGAAACATGGCGTCATTGCACGCACATCGTTTTGAGACGATTGCATTTCTAGTTTCAACCTATATCGTTGGTGTTATCTAAATCAGTTCAAAATTATGCTTACTATTTATTTTTTTATTATTTTTTCTTCCCCATTTTCCACTTTATGAATGTTTTCTTTCGATCTCTATTATGTTATTATAAAAGAATCGCAATGCAGTTCTTATAACTTCGAACAAATAGATAGCATATGCCTCTTCCAGAAGTAATCAAATCAAATTTCGTGTAATTAAATCATTGACTCTTACTCATGCTATGAAGGCTTAGTTGTGTTTATATAATATTAATGAAAGTGCGTCAGTAGAAGTTGACATCTGTCAAAGAAAAGTCTCCTCAAATGAATATTTCAAACTATTTTCAGGTCAGTTCATACATTTTGAGGCACTCGATCGAGACACGCTCCAATCAAAAGACATACAATCACAACAGTCTGATAATATGCTATGCTTGAATGAGGGGCAGAAGCTACTTTTGTGAAAGAGTGCATGCACAATCCGAACTTGAGAAGAATTTGTACTTCTATCCGATGCTATCAGCAAAGTTGAAAGTCGTGTATAAAGACTTGGCAATTTTTCATAATGGTTTTATGATCGACAAATTATCTATTAAGGAACATTGTTCGCATATTCTGTGGGCATGTTGAGGTTCGTTTTTGCTATCCGAAATGTATGCTTGATTGAGAAATAATATTTTTGAGTATTAATTAAGTTATGTTTTAAAATTTATTCTTGGATATTTCGGAGGATGTGAGTTAAGAACGTCAAGCAAAGCAATGTTGATGATATATGTCAGAACATACAAAAAGCAACGCCGGTTCTTCATAAATAGTCTCATGATCAGAACATAAAATATCTATTAGCCTCCTCATGACTCGTAACTTTGCTGATACCAGCCAGAATAAATACCAATTCCGAATTTAAAGTCTGAATTTTTACCTTTCCGCACAAAATTGCTTTTGCTCACTCAAGTGCATTACTAATGTCGTCCGATTTTTGTTATTAGACGATGTGGATAAACGGACAGGGTGTAGATTATGGAAATAGACCAATTGGGTAGTAGAATAACTGGTTGTAGACCGAACGGCAAATAACCACCCTGTTCAATCTCACCACCGGTCCTCCCTCCACCCCTTCCCCACTTCCCTCCGCAGTCCAACCTTGCACCGGAAAAAGATACTGTGATTAAATTGATGGGGGGGGGGGGGGTTCTCTCTCTCTCTCTCTCTCTCTTTCTCGCTCCCTCCATCTCACCCTCCCCCTCTCTCTTTCTCTCTCTCTCTCTCTCCCCCTACTCTCTCAGTCCTCTTTTTTCTATCGCATTCTGACATATTATATGATTTCTTTCTTTATCAGTTATATTTGGTTTTATGATGTAGTCCTTTCAGTGACAGATATTTATCCTTAAAAAAACATGTCCACGCTTGTAATAAACAATTCGCCCTCTATACGAAGCATTATAGGAAACGTGTTTTTAAAAACCTTTTCAGGGACTTTTTGTTCAGAATATTGTCCCTGTGCAAAATATTCTTTCTTTTTCTTTTTTGTCTTCAAATGTTACATGTTTACAATTACAGTGCATTTGGAGGCTATGTTATTAACAAAGTTATTTCGTCAATTAATCTAAAATAAAATGAAAACAAAACAAAGACGACATAAGAGAAATGTAATTGGGTTGAACTTATTTAGTTAGTCTTTATTTCTGCAACAAAGGAATGACAAAAAGCAATGAGCTGCTATAAACCTGACTTTGTTGATTTTGTTTCTTGTTTATAAACTAATGCTCCCTCAACAATTGCTCTGCGGTCAATGTCCAAGACTAGACGAATTATCAACCTCTATTTCAACACTAGATCGATCACTATTAGACCTAAACCCTAGACCCATAACATCAACAAACCGAAACAAGTACATAAACCCCATACTGTATCTTTGATGAAAGAAAGGCCCGTTCGTAATAAGAAACCGCGCGATCACTCGTTATTAGGGCTATTGGAAATCATACTCTGAGATAAATAAATGACTTTTACACGTTACGGCCAATATGGTTTCTGTCTAAAAAAAAAAACGTTGATACGCCCTTAAACGAGGGACAGCGATCTCCGAAGGGGCTTGGGGTGGGGGCACGCCCCTAGGATTATTTTAGGGGATTTGCCCATCCCCCTCAATGTTATAAATTTCAAATCATTTAGCGAAATAACAATGAGTAAAGACTACATCACGCTTTTTACGCTCCACTAAAAGTGATCTAATTAAAAAAGATCTAGCTAGTTTGCTCCCTCCCTTGCATTAAATACTTCAACTATAGATATTTCGAATAGGCCTATACATTCATCCAAAATATTTTACTTTTTTCCGTATCTGCAATTAGACATATTTACCATAAATATATAAATGCATAAAGAAATTAGTTTTATGAACGAAAAAAAATGTGGAAATCTTGATAAAACTATATACACAAGGAATGGGTATCAGTCTTGCGATAACATTACAGCTTTGTGCCCTTACTTTTTGTTAAATATCTTTAACAAAAATATAACCTTCTAATCATGTGTCCGATTTCGGCATAAGACTTAACTGACTTCCAAACTCTTATTTCTTTCGCTTTTTATAAAATCTAATCATGATAACTTTTTTACTTCTATGTATTTGTTTTACTCATTATATATAAGTGCAATAGCCAAATCAAAATTTGAAGAAGAAAGGGTATCTTGTTATAGAGGTACTCTACTTAAAAATGTAATAACATAAAAGTGATTTCTCATCAAAGTCTAGATATTCATGTACATATGGAGGCTAATCTGATAAAATAAACTATTTACTACACATTATCGAGCAACCATTTTTTGAATGGCAGTATCAGAATTCATCAAGGAAAGACTAATATAAATACATTACTTGTGACAACTGATTTCAGTGCCTATATTTGACAGTTGAAAAGCGTTTGCTTGTAACTCTTTGGGCAACTTAGCACTCATCGGGTGATACCGTGTACATGTACAATGTTTTGACTTTGTGATGTCCCGCATATACATTTTAATGCATTATCGAAGAGGGCTATTGTAAATAAATAAATAAATATAATAAATGAATAATATATGAATGGGAAAAGACAATAATAGTATCCAGTGCCTAGAAAAGAGTATAATTGTCATCATAACCTTGTTTTCATAGGACTTTTAAAATGAAATATACATGTATTTTTACAATGATTTACATATGCAATATCATACTAATTACACTTTGAAAAATGGATGGTAATTCACTTTGATATCATTAAAGGCAAATACTGCTCCTTGGCTGTATTTACAAACCCTAAGAGTATAGAATGATAGATCTTCAAGTATAAGGTTAAAACAAAAAATGTTCTTTGTTCTTTGAAAGACATATCCCCTCTTCTGATGATTGCCAGATTTGCTAAATGAAGTTGCATTTGAACGTAATCAACACTTGTGAAATGTAATATGAATAATGCATGTAACGTAAAAATTGGTGACTGGTCACCGATTATTACTGAAATGTTAAAGGTAAAACGGGGTAAGATCTGATTATATTTATACAAGAAATATAATGGTTACTTGTTATAACCATTACCCTGTTAAAACTTTTCCATATTCTGTTTGCATTGGATTTTATCTTCATTAAAACAATGAATCATTATTCATCACCCTAAACGTCCTTATCGGCATCTTGGTCTTGGTCATTGACGTCTTCGTCATCTAGTATATCCCAATCTTCCGCCGAGTAGACCCGAATCTCCTCCCCCGTATGCATGATCACGAGGTCGTCTCTACAGTTACCAATGACTGGCCACTCGTCTGACTGAAAGTCTGCTGAAACGTCGAGTTCGTCGATGATGTACTCGAGGAGACCACCATCTTGCAAGGAATGCTTGGTGAGCGTTACGTTGTGGCTTCCCCAGAAGGCGGAAAGAACGTAAAGGGCGTCACTCTCCGTGCAGGAGATGGACAGGTACATCCGGCCAGGTTCCTTGATTTCATGCTGGATTCTACCGTCTTTGTCAGTGATGATGACGGCTTTCTTATCCCAGCGGAGGAACACCAACTGACCTGTCTTGGCGGCTGCAAGACTTCGAACCCTTTCAAGTGGAACCTCGAAATTATCTGAAGACCCTTGGTTTACAGTAGTACTACCAATGGGGGAACCAGACGAGCTTATTTCAGGTTTACCCTTATAGATTTTCATGGATGCTGTGAAGATAGATGACCCTGCTTTGGGGATTTCCGGTCTTGTTTCCCTTCCTTTCGAAGCCGAAGGAGAGGGTACGCTTTCTGCCTGGCTTATAGACTTGACATAGCCGAAAGCAGATACTGTAATAATAAAGCAAGATGAAACAAAAGGCTTGATCGTAACAGCTGAAAGAATTACAGAGCAATTTCTGAAGAAAAAAACGAACACTTCAATAACTCAATAACTTTATGCAATTTAGTTTCTCAACTCATCAAAATATTCACCCCCATATTTTGTGATTTCATTCATAATGAGTACGAAAACAATACACAAAACGTATTAGTATTAGTAGGGCGTCACAATGAATTACCTTGAACGAAAGCTTGATATATTAAATGATTCAAACTACATTACGTAGTACACATAATACGTCCATCCATACTTGGATGGGAGGGTGGGCGTGTATGTTGGTGTGACTATTTCGAATAAAATCTAATCAATTTGTTGAAGTTGCTTTATGATTATTAAAGCGTTTTTATGTAAAATGTAAAAATGTCTTAACTCACGATGAAGGTAATCTTGAGTTTTTGATATGGCAGCGGGGGGGGGGGGGGGTGGAGGAGGGGAGAAGAACAAATGAATTAGCATCCATTACAAGGAATGTGGCAGGCTTTTATATCGTATAGAAATAACAATAACATTAGATGACTTTAATGGTTCAATATTTACCTGTCTGAGAGATATGGGTTGTGCCAGTGAAGCTGTGCTGCTGTTGAGGCAGGGTCAGACTAAAGGTAAATCCACCATTATCCGCTGCCACTGGTCTCTTATTTGATTTAACTTCTCCCACCAGAGAGAAAGATGGTGCGTTCAAATTTGTCGCAGATGGTGTCGTGTGTTTCCGCTTGGTTTCGCTGGCCGATTCGTAACTGGGTGAGGTTGCCTGTTTCAAACTTGGCACGGTTGGCTTGTTATCGGCAACAATGATGCAGGACTGGGTATCAACAGTAATTCTTGCACTGGTGTTAAGAGGGCACGGTGCGACAGTTAAAAAGGGTGCCAAGGGGGCGGCGTGTCCATGAGATGTTGGAAAATTATCCAGTTCCAACCTGAAGAGTTGCGTGCAAGCTGCGTCGGTTTCAGCAATGAAAGAGAAGGTTTGGTCCTTCATTGATATGGCCATATCTACCACCTGTTTGATGCTTGCATTATGATGAAGCTTCATCCAAGTGGACGGGTTGGCTTCCTGAGACGACAGTTTCTTGTAAATCCCCTTCTTGCAAGCAACGTATATTGAGTTTCCATCGGAGAAAATGTTCACAATGTCTTTATCAGGAATCGGAAACATCTGAGTCTCTCTCCAAACATGCGGCAACGACAACTTGGCAAAGCCCGCCCTTTGCTCTGGCAACTTCGATCCTTGTATCACGGTAGCTTTCAGAGCCAAGAGATCCATATAAATTGTCATAGTGACATCTGACGCGATCATCTCTTCCAGTTCTTTGAGAACATCTTCAGGTAAGAAGGGACCTCTAGACATGTCAGTAACCTCTTTGGCTGAAACAACCTCTTTAGCCTTTGATTGCGCCCTTGTGAGATTTTCTTTAGTTGTGTTCATGTTATCTCTAAAAGCTTGTACTTTGTCGTTGAGCTTTTCCTCCAACACCTCAACCTTGTGCAAAAGTTCTTCCTCTGCTTTGTTCAAATTTGTAACAGCCATTGATTTTAGGTCCCGAATTCTTTCTTTCATCAGATGAAAATTCTGGTTTGCTCCTATTTCTAGTACATCCACATCATTTAACATGGTGCTCACACGTTCCTCCTTTTCTTTGCAGCTTTTCAAACGATCTTTTACCCTCCCCTGTGTTTCCTGAAACATCTTATGCACTGTGGTGCAGTCATGGTCAGGTTTGGTATGGTCGAGAACGATACAGTCCCTGCAGATACGTTTCTTGCAGGTCCTGCAGTAGAATCTCCGCAGCTCGCCGATATGCTCTTCGCACTCGTGTGCCTTTCTCCACAAGCCCTCTTCCATCCATTTGATTTTGATAGTCCCGTTGATAATCTTGTCCAGGGGAACTGTATGGTGGTCCTTCAGCAAGAGTTTCATTTTTCCATGGTAAGAAGCACATGAGTCGCAGATGAAACTTAAACAGTCTCGGCAGTAGGTTGTCAAAGGTGACTCGCTGTCTCCGCATGCATCACACATGATTTGGCTCGCCTTCTTCTTTGCCTGAAGCACTTCGACTAGCCTGCAAACCAGTGGATTCCAATTTAGTCCTGCCACGCCCTCACCTGGAAGATCCGTCACCTCGCTACATTCTGGGCATTTCAGCCTACCTGAATACACTTCTATTTGATCACTCTGTTTCAAACACTCCTCACAGAATGCATGAAAGCATGCAAGAAGTTTCGGATTCTTGAGAGTATTCTTGCAAACTGCACAGACCAATTTCTCATTGAGGTTCTCCACACTTTGGGCCGCCATTGTTTATTGGCAATTCTAATGTTCGAGTATAATGCAGCTACAATACGTGTTTCGGCTCCGGAAAAACAAATTTGTGAAGTAATGTCGCAGCGTAAGTTTTTTCAGCTCGGTTATAATATCGATCCTTCCTGGTATATTGCACAATCCTGGGGAATCACAGCCACGCCAGTGCGTTGTTTCATACGTGTCAAAACCCATTGACGCTATTCACTAACAGCCAATCAAATGCAATTATTTAAAGCAGCTGACACGTTTTATGAAAATAGGCTCGTGGTTTTTGGAGGTCAACCTCATACATCTTTATGCGTTGAATATTATTACTATTTGGGTCACAAAGGTCGCAATTTGTTTTGAAAAATCAACTCAATGACAATGTCAATATCCTATTGTGAGTCCCATAGAAATCGTGTTTTGAATATGTAATACGTCATTGCCATGTTCACACATTTTCTTTCTCTCTCTCTCACTCTCTCTCAGTCCTCTTTCTATCGCATTCTGACAGGGGCGTAGACAACGGGGGGGGGGGGGGATGAGGGGGATGCATCCCCCCCACCTCACAAGGTGGGGGGGATGGCATGTACAATCATCCCCCCCAGGTTTTGGGGAATGATATTTGCTTACTTAATAAGTCATAATGATGATAATAATAGTAATAATAATAATGATAACAATTATAATATTAATAATAATAATAATTATGATGATGATAATAATAATCCTCATCATTATTGTAATTGTGTTTATTGTTATTAGCCGCATTCACACGGTGAAAGCCAATTCAGACGGTAAAAAAAAAAAATCTTACAAGTATTTTGTGGTTATCTTTTGGTTTGGAAACCACAAGATTAAACAGGCGCGGATCTACGGGGAGGGGGGGGGGTTTAGGGGGTTTAAACCCCCCCCCCCCTGGGCGGCCCAAAAAACAAAAAAACAAAAAAAGGAAAAAAAGAAAAAAAAAAGAAAAAAAAAGAAAGAAAAAAGAACGCACGCTGGAGAGAAACCCTTTCAAGTGCAAATATTGTGAGAAGATATTCAACTCATCTGGTAACTTAACCAAACACATGATAACTCTGGATATAACTGTGTATTTAACTGTTACTTGATTTAAAAAGACGTTATCATGCACTGCTTTTTATGGTCTCCATTGTGTTAATAGATGCCAGGAAAACATCACTTACGGGGTTCAAATAAACACCCCCCCCCAAAATCGGCTCGCCGCTTCGCGGCTCGTGGACGATGCTCCGCATCGTCATTATTTTGGTCACCCCCCCCTTAGCAAAAAGCTAGATCCGCCCCTGAGTCATCCCCCCCCCCAGGTGTACGAACCTGTCTACGCCACTGCATTCTGACATATTATATGATTTTTTTTCTTTATCAGTTATATTTGGTTTTATGATGTAGTCCTTTCAGTGACAGATATTTATCCTTAAAAAAACATTTCCACGCTTGTAATAAACAATTCGCCCTCTATATGAAGCATTATAGGAAACGTGTTTTTAAAAACCTTTTCAGGGACTTTTTGTTCAGAATATTGTCCCTGTGCAAAATATTCTTTCTTTTTCTTTTTTTTCTTCAAATTTTACATGTTTACAATTACAGTGCATTTGGAGGCTATGTTATTAACAAGGTTATTTCGTCCATTGATCTGAAATAAAATGAAAACAAAACAAAGACGACATGAGAGAAATGTAATTGGGTTGAACTTATTTAGTTAGTCTTTATTTCTGCAACAAAGGAATGACAAGAAGAAATGAGCTGCTATGAACCTGACTTTGTTGATTTTGTTTCTTGTTTATAAACTCATGCTCCCTCAACAATTTCTCTGCGGTCAATGTCCAAGACTAGACGAATTATCAACCTCTATTTCAACACTAGATCGATCACTATTAGACCTAAACCCTAGACCCATAACATCAACAAACCGAAACAAGTACATAAACCCCATACTGTATCTTTGATGAAAGAAAGGCCCGTTCGTAATAAGAAACCGCGCGATCACTCGTTATTAGGGCTATTGGAAATCATACTCTGAGATAAATAAATGACTTTTACACGTTACGGCCAATATGGTTTCTGTCTAAAAAAAAACGTTGATACGCCCTTAAACGAGGGACAGCGATCTCCATAGGGGCTTGGGTGGGGGCACGCCCCTAGGATTATTTTAGGGGATTTGCCCATCCCCCTAAATGTTATAAAATTCAAATCATTTAGCGAAATAACAATGAGTAAAGACTACATCACGCTTGTTACGCTCCACTAAAAGTGATCTAATTAAAAAAGATCTAGCTAGTTTGCTCCCTCCCTTGCATTAAACACTTCAACTATAGATATTTCAAATAGGCCTACACATTCATCCAAAATATTTTACTTTTTTCCGTATCTGCAATTAGACATATTTACCATAAATATATAAATGCATAAAGAAATTAGTTTTATGAACGAAAAAAAATGTGGAAATCTTGATAAAACTATATACACAAGGAATGGGTATCAGTCTTGCGATAACATTACAGCTTTGTGCCCTTACTCTTTGTTAAATATCTTTAACAAAAATATAACCTTCTAATCATGTGTCCGATTTCGGCATAAGACTTAACTGACTTCCAAACTCTTATTTCTTTCGCTTTTTATAAAATCTGATCATGATAACTGTTTTACTTCTATGTATTTGTTTTACTCATTGTATATAAGTGCAATAGCCAAATCAAAATTTTGAAGAAGAAAGGGTATCTAGTTATAGAGGTACTCTACTTAAAAATGTAATAGCATACAAGTGATTTCTCATCAAAGTCTAGATATTCATGTACATATGGAGACTAATCTGATAAAATAAACTATTTCCTACACATTATCGAGCAACCATTTTTTGAATGGCAGTATCAGAATTTATAAACATCAATGAAAGACTAATATAAATACATTACTTGTGACAACTGATTTCAGTGCCTATATTTGACAGTTGAAATGCGTTTGCTTGTAACACTTTGGGCAACTTAGCCCTCATCGGGTGATACCGTGTACATGTACAATGTTTTGACTTTGTGATGTCCCGCATGCGTCTTATTTTTTCGTACCACGGCGAGGCCAGATTCCAGTATGAACTCATTTTCATACATAACAAGCTATGAGAGCTTGCAAAGAGGTCACAAACAATTCGACTTTGATTATTTATTGCTTTGCCTCACTATTTATAAAGGCAAAAAAACTAAATAAACTGAGATTTGAACCCTCACGTCAACTCCAAAGTTATATTAGTAACACGCCGTCCTTACCGATTGAGCTGACGATGAGTTGATGACAGGTTGATTTGTAATTACTATCACCCTATTAACCACCCTACCGGATTCCACGTGCGCATGCGCTGGTTTCCTTTGCGAGTGCACATGCGCAGGTTTACCTCGCGAGCTCAATCTGGCCTCGCCGTGGTACGAAAAAATAAGACGCGTCCCGCATATACATTTTAATGCATTATCGAAGAGGGCTATTGTAAATAAATAAATAAATGTAATAAGTGAATAATAAATGAATGGGAAAAGAGAATAGTAGCATCCAGTGCCTAGAAAAGAGTATAATTGTCATCATAACCTTGTTTCCATAGGACTTTTAAAATGAAATATACATGTATTTTCACAATGATTTACATATGCAATATCATACTAATTACACTTTGAAAAATGGATGGTAATTCACTTTGATATCATTAAAGGCAAATACTGCTCCTTGGCTGTATTTACAAACCCTGAGAGTATAGAATGATAGATCTTCAAGTTTAAGGTTAAAACAAAAAATGTTCTTTGTTCTTTGAAAGACATATCCCCTCTTCTGATGATTGCCAGATTTGCTAAATGAAGTTGCATTTGAACGTAATCAACACTTGTTATTATTACTTGTGATTATTTCTGAAATGTTAAAGGTAAAACGGGGTAAGATCTGATTATATTTATACAAGAAATATAATGGTTACTTGTTATAACCATTACCCTGTTAAAACTTTTCCATATTCTGTTTGCATTGGATTTTATCTTCATTAAAACAATGAATCATTATTCATCACCCTAAACGTCCTTATCGGCATCTTGGTCTTGGTCATTGACGTCTTCGTCATCTAATATATCCCAAACTTCCGCCGAGTAGACCCGAATCTCCTCCCCCGTATGCATGATCACGAGGTCGTCTCTACAGTTACCAATGACTGGCCACTCGTCTGACTGAAAGTCTGCTGAAACGTCGAGTTCGTCGATGATGTACTCGAGGAGACCACCATCTTGCAAGGAATGCTTGGTGAGCGTAACGTTTTTTTGTGTTTTCAATGATATTTTATTTTCTCCATTGCTTTTCACAAACAAGAACAAAATTTATAATAACAAACAATAACAAAATCAATACATAAAATAATCTGCATGTTAATATTATTCCATAGAATATGGTTTTACATTCACAGCTAAATAGATACAAAAGAACTTTTACTATTTACATCGATACTAATACATCAGTGTTCAAGACATTCCTATAATGTTTTAAACAAAAGATGGCGCCAGACCACATTTTACAAGTTTTTTTCTTTTTCTTCCTCTCTCCAATGATAGTTCATTTCCTCCATTGCTTTTCACAAACAATAACAAAATCAATACATAAAATAATCTGCATGTTGATATTATTATATAGAATATGATTTTACATTCACATCTAAATAATACAAATGAACTTTTGCTATTTACATCAAATAAAGGATGAAACATGCATGGATGAAAAAGGCATGAACATAAAAAGACATCTAAGAGAAGAAAAAAATGGAAAAAAAAAGAAAAATACTTGCATACACACATACACACACATGCACAGACACCCACTTAAAACATGCCTACATTTTGTGGGAATCTCGACCATTATATCAGCCATGTCCATTTCATTGCTTCTATTCGCTTTCCTTATGTTATCTATTCTGCACGAAGCTATTCTAAATTGTCCCACTTTCTAAAATGATATGTGAGTGTACCTCGGTCCCCAGCTAATTTCTTCTCCTCCTTTCTATTTTCTAATAATCTTTTCTTAATCTCCAAATAAGTTGGTGGTTTTTGTCTATTTTTACTATCTATAAATATCATATATTTTATCAAAATTATGATATGATTTAATAACTGTTCCTTCTCTATGTTAAACTCAACTACCCCTACATGGATACCTTTCCAATTTATATTTGTAATCTGTACTAAATTAAATAAATTCCCACACTCTTCCCAAATTGGTTTTACTTTCTCACAAAGACAAAATAAATGCTCATAAGTTTCTTCATATTTACCACAAAAAGAACATAAATTACTATTAACCATTTTAAATGTATATAAATGTAATTTAGTATATATAATATTATAAAGCATTTTAAATTGAAATTCTCTAAGCTTACTATTCAATGTGCACTTTCTAAGTCTTAAAAATATTAGTTGTATATCTTTTCCATGAATATTATAAGTCTGTTCTAAATGTCGTTCTGCATATGATTTTTCTACTCTCTTATTTAATAAAAAAGCGTATATAATTCGTCCCTATTTTCACGAAGTGACGGTAGTGAGGAAAATCGTAACGCAAAGTGAATGCAATTTTTTTTCACTACCGTCACTTCGTGAAAACAGCGACGAATTTTTGAGGTTATTTGATCTAACATATATACCTTTTCAAACATAATAATATCCATATCTAATTCCCTATCTATATTTGAGTGAGTATTTTTGTTTAAAAATTGTTTCCATGAAGACGGGATGCCAAGAAAAATATGTTGTATTTTACTAATTTCTAAACTATTTAAACCTTTTCTTTGAAATTCCTCATTACATTTTATATTACCTTCCTTATCAACAATATGATGCAACTTATACACATTTTTGTTAAATAATCCCTCATCAAAAGGAACATGGCCATCGATAAAAACAAATCTGTTACTATAGATAATCTCATTCCTCCTAGAAACACTTTCCTTTAACAAAAATATTCTCGTAGCCATCCAAACATCCAACATGTCTCTATAAAATGCTGGTAATACTAATTCAGATTTATTTACGGTTGCATTATTATAAAATATCAAAATTCCTCCAGCATCTTTAGTTAAAAAATTAAAATATTGTTTCCATCCCATGTTTGCATCCCCCGTTAAAAGTCTCTTTACCCACATAATCCTCTGCACTAAAATAAATAAATGAAAGTCCGTTAATCTTAGTCCACCTCTACAATAATCCAAGAACATTACATTTCGCTTTATCTTATCATTTACTTTCCACAAAAAGTCATAAACCAGTTTATCCAAATCTGTAAATACCCAATTTGGTACTGGTGTCAGCGCCGATACATAAATCAATTTTGACAAAATAAACGTTTTTATCAATTGAATTTTCCCCATTAAAGTTAAATCTCTTTGTTTCCACCAAGACAACAACTTTTTTATTTTACTCAAAATTTCCTTATAATTTGTCCTTTCCTGAATTTCAACTTCTAAGGAAAAATATATACCCAAAATCTTGACCATTTGTACTACTTTATCAAATGGAAGAGCAATATTTTCATTTTGAGAAGGGCCCAACAATAATATAAAAGTTTTTTCTTTCTTAATTTTTAATCCAGAATTTCTAGCAAAATTTTCAAACAGTTTCCCCACCTTTTTAAATGAATTTGAGTCCCGAATAAAGAGAGTCATATCATCTGCATAAAGAATTTGTTTTACATGTACGTTATTAAAAGTAAATCCTTGAATTTCAGGGTCTTTATATATTGAACGAGCTAAAATTTCAATACAAAGTATAAACAAATATGCGGACAGGGGGTCCCCCTGTCTAACACCTCTCTTAATATCAAAGTACCCAGTAGATGAGCCCCCATTAAAGACACAACTTTGAGCATTATTATATATAGTCTCCACCCATCTACAAAATGATGGTCCAAAACCAAATGTAAACAAAACCTTCTGCAAAAAAGTATGTGAAACTGAATCGAAAGCCTTTTCAAAATCAATTATCATCATATATCCAGGTATTTTATTGACTGATGTATGATGAATTATATCATCTATCATTCTAATTGTTTCACCTATGTTTCGATCCTTTAGATAACCCACCTGGTCGACAGAAATTAAATCATTTAAAACTTTTTTAATCCTTATAGAAAGCACTTTAGTCAAAATTTTGTAGTCTACATTCAATAAAGATATTGTTCTATAATTTTTTATAAATAAGGGATCTTTTCCTTCTTTATGAATCACACTAATGACCGCCTGCTTTTGTGATGCGGAAAGTTCCTTCTTTCCAAAAGCTGAATTTACAGAATCTACAACTAAATTTCCTATCAATGGCCAAAAGAGTATATAAAATTCAACACTTAATCCATCATTCCCCGAGGATTTATTAGATGCCATTTCTTTCATGGCTGCAATACATTCACTGTTTGTTATTTTACCTTCACATAATGCACACGAATCTGAATTTAATTTTGGCAAGTCCTGAAAAAAATCATCCACAAAATCAATTTCCTCTTCCGATTGAGCATAAAGCTTACTATAAAATGTATATATTTCTTGCATAATATTTTTTTGATCAAAACTTATATCTTCATCAATATAAAGTTTATTTATCAATGTTTTCTTTTTATTAGACTTCATTAATTGGGTAAAATACCCAGTGTCTCTTTCTCCGCATTCATAGTGTGATGCTCTAGAACGAATTTTAATACCTTCATTTATATAATTATAACAATCCTGTAAGTCTTTTTTGTTTCGTTCTAAGTCATCAACTTTTTCCTGGTCTATTCCATTCAGCAATTCATTTTCCAGCTTCAAAATATCTTCTTCCAAATTTCAATTCTTTGTTTTCGTTGTTTCGCCTTTTCTTTTGAATATTTTCTAACATTCCTAATTTTCATTTTCAAAAAATCCCATAAAACTCTTTTATCTTCTATCTCTATTCGAAATTCTTCTTTTAATTTAATAATTTCCTCTTTAATACAATTAATATATTCATTATCTTGACATAAACTATTATTTAATTTCCAATAGGATCCCTGAAACTTAAATGAATACATTAACTTATCGTAAAATTGCAATTGAATGGCTGAATGATCCGGAGCCGTAGAAGGTATTATATCACATTTTAATACTACATGTTCTATTTGCTTAGAAACAAACCAATAATCTAATCTACTTTGTATACATGAATTTGCTTGCCTATACGTAAACTGTTTCTTCAATCCATTCCTTACCCTCCAAACATCCAGCAACTCAAATCTATCTAAAAATTGTTCAAATAAAATATGAAATCGAGACTGAACATGGTGTTTACTACTTCCAAAATGATCTAAATCATTGTTTAAAATAATATTAAAATTTCCCCCAATAATTATTGCATTATTTTCTTTATTAATTTCTTTTACTATTTTTTCAAAATTGACCAAAAAATCAATCCTTTCTGATTCCCTTCCTCTTACTGGCAAATAAACATTAGCCATTATCAATTTCATCCCCTGAATAATACATTCCATTATAACATATCTACCATTATTATCTCAAATAACATTTAACATCTGAATATCTAATTTATTATCTATTAAAATAAGCACCCCTTTACTATGGTTTGTCCCATGACTAAAATATGAACTCCCATTCCAAAGCAATTTCCAAGTCTCCTCCACTTCAATTGTACTATACGTTTCTTGTAAAAAAAAACAATATCAGCACCTTTATCTTTACACCACGTACACATTTTTGCCCTCTTTGACTTTTCTCGAATTCCTTTGACATTTAAAGAAAGAAAATTACATTTGATAAAAATATCTTTACCTTCCATAGCTATATATGAATATGAACATGTATTCTTTCCTCCCTATATAAGGTTCTAATACACAGGATGGCAGAAGCAGGCTCAATAATATATAATTACTAACAAAATCAGCATACTGGTCGAGATCCCCAACTACGTAGGCAATGCAATTCCCAGATAGCAAAGTATCTGGGGCCCATATGGGAATCATGTGGGCCTACTGGGGCCCATATGTACCATGTAAAACCCATATGTGGCCCATATGGTTTGTCCCACCTAGAACCCAGATAATAAAAACCATATGGGCCCCATGTGGTATCTATATGGGCGATGTGGTCTTATTTCAGGGTCGACTGAGCCCAGATAGAAACATATAAAACCCATATGGGGCCCATATGGGTTTTCCCACCTAGAACCCACATAATAAAACCATATGGGCCCCATGTGGTATCTATATGGGCGAAGTGGCATAATTATGGATCGACTGAGCCCAGATAGAAACATATAAAACCCATATGGGGCCCATATGGGTTTTCCCACCTAGAACCCAGATAATAAAACCATATGGGCCGCATGTGGTATCTATATGGGCGAAGTGGCATAATTATGGATCGACTGAGCCCAGATAGAAACATATAAAACCCATATGGGGCCCATATGGGTTTTCCACCCAGAACCCACGCATATGGCCCCATGTCGGCCCCATGTGGGTTTTTTGGTGGTGAAAGTTGCACATCGAGCATCGGCCGGGCCCAGCTAAAAACCAGATGTATACCAGATGGGCTTTCCCACCCAAAACCCACAAATAACCCCCTAATTTGCATAATGAATATGGGGTGCGTGTACATCTATGTTTTTTTACAATTCATCTGAATTTACAGGATATTTCCTAATTACTGATGATTTAGTTATATGCAATTTATTTCGAAAATACTACAAAATGTAAATTGCTAATTATTAGGACAAAGGCATTTCACTACTTTGTATAAATTACATTTAATTAAACATGAATTAAGAAAAACACTAACTGTGAACTAAAACAGATTCAATAAAATACAAGTATATGGAAATGTCTCATCTCAACAAATTAACCAAGTCTTCCTAATACCAATGCCTTTACATTGGAAATTTTAGACGATGTGTTGTTGCCATTGGCAAAATTAATTAGTACAAGTGTTACATAACGTACTAATTATATCTGCTAATTAGGGCTTTCAACTGTTTGAAAGTTGTGCCAAATGGTACGGCTGGTCCAGTTAAACCCAACTGGTAACCCTGGAAATTAAAATGGGATAAATGAATTCAACTGGGTAAAAATAGAACCCATTTAAACAATATGAAGCCCATTTAGAACTACATTGGCCCATATGGGACCATATCAAACCCACTTGGCCCATATGGATCCCATATAAAACCCGCTTACATGGGTACGATGTGGGCCTGCCCATATTTACCCCACGCGAAACCCTGGCCCATATGGGCCCCAGACGGGGTGTACGGTGCAAAAAACACATGGGTCCCAGATGGGCCAAGTGGGGCCATACATAGCCCACATGGGCAACCCATATGGGGCCCATATGGGAGCAATTTGGGCCTGCCCATATTCAACCCACACTAAACCCACTTGACCCAAATGGGCCCCACATAGGGTGTACATATGGGGCCCATATGGGCCCATACATAGCCCAAATGGGCCACATATGGTTTACATGGGTACGATGTGGGCCTGCCCATATTTACCCCACGTGTAACCCTGGCCCATATGGGCCCCAGCCGGGGTGTACGGTGCAAAAAACACAAGGGGCCCAGATGGGCCCATACATAGCCCACATGGGCAACCCATATGGGGCCCACATTTTAGCCCAGATAAGCCCACAAGTAACCCATATGGGCCCCAGATACTTTGCTATCTGGGTTAACACTCACACACAGCTCACCCAACACACATACTAACTTAACTAAACGAAATTGTAAGATGTATACATTCCTTTCTCGTAACTTACAGTGTAATTGTATATTACAAAGCTGGCTTACATTCTTAATTCTTGGCCAAGAGGCAAACAATGTCTGCTCCTTGTCATTAGCGTACTGTATAGTGACCTTACATAGATCAGGGAGGTGAAAGAACAGGAGGCGAAACTCTTGTAATTTATTCAAACGCATTCTTGAGTTCTAAAGCGTAACAATGGGATGTGTAACATTCCACTTGGCTTTGAAGTTCCATGCTCCGAACCGCGCTTCCACTGCGGGGAATTTCGGAAGCCAGGCACCAGTTTTACATTTATTACAAAATATTAAATTACCGGCAAAATTACCGTGTAAATTAAAAACTTTATATGGGAATTTTATTGGGAATAGTGCATCAAACAAATTTTCAAATTTAGAACTCCGTCCTGCCTTTAAATTGTGTGCCAGAGTTGGTAAAAGAAAAATTACATCCTGTCAAAAACTCAATATTTTAGGATGATGCGCTAATTTGTGCATGCTTTAATGTCCCGTTGTTTGATCCATGATTTACAATCTTCAATAACATTAAGTTTGCTAATGCGTGTTTTCGCGTGTTTTTTGTATTTTTCAAGTTTAAAAAAGAATGAAATTACACAAGTTTGTGTTCGCTTGTTCTACTCTTTACACATTCAACAATGGATGAGAAATCATTGGAAGGGACAGCGAACAGTTGCTGTGATACCATTTTCTGATGTAGGAATTCTAAATCCTAAAATTTCATGCGCTCTTTTATCTCACCACCTGGTCAACAGCTGCAGATTAGCGCATAACTTTCCGGCGGCTTGGAGCATGGGGTCAAAGGAGAACGGCTTGATTCAGGTCCTTCTCTATCACGTCCCTGCATAGATATTGGAATAAGTTAAGTCTTGAACTGAAATGTAGTCTAGTGCAAAACACAATATGCATCATGGCAAAAGAGGACAATGACCTGTCATTCGAAAAAAAGCTTTCTTGTATTAATATGATTAGGTGTTTAATACCTATGTAAAAACTAAAGACACATAAGAAATGTTTACATAAATTGCGTTCAGATAGAGCTCTCCTATTAATATTCTGACAAGATAAATATATATCCATCATAAAGCCATACAAACAAAAGTTATAAAATATCCTACGAGAGACAGACATTATGCTGAAAAAAGATTGTATCAAAATCATCCATCATGCAACACATGCTTGCAAAACAAGGCCTTTAAGAACTCTTCTGAAACATCGAATATGGTCAATATACTTGATAACATTTGTGTCAAGTAGTTGGAAATATAAGAACATGCATAGTGTATACCTTTGGAATCTATCCTTTTCATTTTGTCCCTTGCCTTTATAAAAATATTCAAGTAGATTGAATCTTAAGCCAATCTGTGCTCTGGTGCTAAAAACTATATGCATCATGAAAGAAGACGAAAATTGCTTTATATTTGAACAAATGAATTCTTGCATTAATGAAATTAGATGTATAACTCCTATGCATAAAGACAAGACACATAACAACTCGTTACTTGTACTATGTAATAAAACTCTCTTAAATACACAAAATAAATGTTTACTCATCATTAAGCAAAATATTATCTTACAAGAGATAAACATCATGTTGACGAAAAATTGTATAAAAACCATCCAACTTGCAACACATGTATGCAAAATAAAAAGTCCTGTAAGAGCTTCTATGAAACATTTCTCCTCCATATATGGTCAAAATACATGAATATTGGTTCAATAACTTCAATCTGTAATAAATCATGAAAGCAAAAGAACATGGTGCTGAGCGATTTCTCAGATCATCTGTGGGAGCTCAATCCTTGAACTAGCTGCGCTATAATTAGACCCAAAGTGTTGTGATAAGAAATATGCTAGCAAGTTAGGGACCATCATTGGTGTTCGCATGATCTTCTGAGTGGACTTGAGCAGTAACTACGCGAGTCGAACTTCTTGAAGAGTGATTCTGGACGAACGTTTGTTGGCTCACAATATCGTCGGTAGCTGCAAGGGCCTGGGCCAGGTTGCTGCTCAAATCCAGGTCAGCGGGTGGGCTCTGCGTGGTGTCGGTAGCTAGACTTCGGTCGTGAGGAGGATATGCGTGTTGTGTAGACGTGCCTTCATGGATGGGTGTTGCGACTGGGGCCGGGGTTGGGGATCCGGCATAGAAAGGGGCAAGCATTCCACGGCTATCTCTCCATTTACCAGCAGAAAAATGGTAACGCACTTTGTTGAGAAATGCTCTTTGTACTGTATCCTTCCATTTCTTTTTCTCATCTCGATCTGACTTGGTAAGATCATCAATCACAAACATGCTAACCTTCTGTAACTTCAACCTTTGTTGAGAAAGGACGTATCGCTTATCCTGGTATGACAGCATTTTCACCAACATATGTCGAGGAAAATCTCTTATCTTAGGACCATCTGGATGAGCCCTCTCTATCCCTCCTTCCAGACCAAAGTGGCTTCCCCAGAAGGCGGACAGAACGTAGAGGGCGTCACTCTCTGTGCAGGAGATGGACAAGTACATCCGGCCGGGTTCCATGTCGTCCACGATCAACACCCGGTGAATGCTGACAAATACGAAACAGATACTGCTAATCGCTTAAATGAACAAACACCTGAATGCCATTATTATATTGATTCAAATGACACTCTCACTATACCACCGGCATCCAAATGTGTTACTTTATATCAATTTTTTTTTGGAAATTGCCCAATGAACCAAAATGAAACTCTCTCTATTCTCATGTTATTTATCCTTTTCCTTCATCCCTCCCCTCACTCTCTCCCTTTTTTTCCCGGCCATTCGATTGCGGGGGGGGGGGGGCACGCGCTCCCCAGCTTGCAGGCGCGTACGCAAGGGGGGGGGGGGGGGGGGTTTGGGGGTTAACCCCCCCCTTTAGTTTTTTTGATGTGTGTATTTTTGAACAACCCCTCCCTATTCAACGAATATATATATATATTTTTAATTTAAAATAATAAATAATAAACAAAAAATAATGCCAATGGTTGACCTAAAAAAGTGACCTTACCCCCCCCCCCCCCCCCCTCCTACGGAGCAGAATGTCAAATTTTCAAATTTCGAGAGCAAAAAAAAATGAAAAAAATGTCCTCTTACCCAACCAAGTACCAAGTCATTACAACGAGAGAGGAAAAAACAACCCAGACGTTAGTTATAACTCATTAATGATTAATTACCATTACTTATACATATTAGTTCTGCACCTAATTATTTAAGCCTATCACATTTTGGGGCCGAAATTAAAAAATGTCGTTATCTTTCCCTTGTAGGCCTAATTGCGTCTAAAGTAGGCCTACTTTCATTTTCTATTTCTTTTCCAAAACACAGCAAATGTTGCGTTTACGCGGTCAGGCCCTTTTTTTTATCATGCAGGGCGCATGCCCCTAGCGAATCCGAGATGCACCATGATTTGACTCGTATCTGCATGTTTGCATGCAGATACGAGTCCGTCATCAACATCAAACCAAGAAGTTACTAGATCAAACGAAGGATCAAAACCTTGTTGGCCAAACTGCACGTACACACCACATAATTATAAGAAGGAGAAGGCTCATGGGCATACACTATGCACACACAACGGCTAGCCAATTCACGCACTGGCCTTCACGCTCGAGTGAACACGCCGCCATGTTGATGGTCCCATCCTGGTCATCTCTAATTACTGTCCTCACAAACGGATGTGTTGCTTTTCCCTGAACCTCTCTCTCACAATGTGACATTTCTATCTGTTTTGGGTTTTTTTTGCAGCCTATTATGCCCAAGAAAATAAATCTAAAGGCCTAGTTGTCATGTTGATCTCAAGTTCTTTGATGGGAAAGAATTAGAGAATTGCTAGCTATACATAGTCCTTTTCCCCAAAATCTCTCCCTCGATCATCATTCGCTCTCTCCCTAATAATTATTGTACAGTGCGTCCCAGAAAAAACGAAACCGAGAAGTATCGATGTTTTATCATAACTTAATCACAACCATAATTAATGAATGATACATATTTGGAAAGCTTAGAGTCTCCTCTTTCAGTTGATGCTACTCAGATGATGCATATTTCACGCATGAGTGATTAAAAGCAATTTGAAGGAAGGAAACCAAAAAGACATTTGGCGGGCGGTATCTGAATTTCGAAGAAAAATTCACATTTCTAGAAAGTTGAGTTTCTGCCCTTTCATATGACACCTCAATCAGGAAAAATGAGCGAGGAATGACAAAGTTCTGTTTGTTTTAAGTAGTGCTTGTATTTCCATAATTTTATTAAACGAATTCGTTTTCACTGGCTGCCTGCCGTATCAATAAACGAAATTAACAAAAGACTTAACTCCGTTTCGTTGACAATCAGCCGTAGACGAGAGTCTTCATGCATGGCTGATTGTCAACGAAACGGAGTTAAGTCTTTTGTCAAATCTGCTTTTTGCTACGGCAGGCACCCAGTGAAAACGAATTCGTTTGTTAAAATTATGAAAATGTAAGGGTTATGCATATGCATCATCTGAGTAAGATCAACTGAAAGAGGGGACTCTAAGCTTTCCAAATATGTATCATTCATTAATTATGGTTGAGATTAAGTTATGATAAAACATCGATACTTCTCGGTTTCGTTTTTTCTGGGACGCACTGTATAACTCCACTCCCATTTCATCAAACACACATACATAAATATCTTAATAATCTCTCTCTGACACATACAGTATCATTTCCTTTTGACTTCTCTCTCTAGATACCTTTCAACTTCACACCCATTTAATCACACACACACATGTACATGCAAATTTTAATAATCACTCTCCTCATTGCAGGTATATCCTAATATAAGTACTGATATGCTTGTATACAGAATACAAGGACAATATATGGCAGAAATAAAGATATTTGAGCATGAGTTCATATACGTAATGCAACAGGCTTATGGGGATTACAGGTAGTACAATACATTTAGAATTTTATCATTTAAAAATAATATGAAAACGTAAATACGTATACCCGTAACTGTAATTTTCACACAAAAGTAACATTACTGGTTTTCAAAGAACATACTACATCCTAAAATAATTACCATAATAGTGTAATGTATAAATCCTCGCGTTCACAATATTGAAATGCAGTGTCTTCGATTCTATCAATTGATGTTTAAAAAAAATCATATCGAATGGCAAGAAAATATAAGAATTGCAACTAAGCGTGTTAGAAAATGCACTGGTAGTCGAAAGTAAAAACGGAACTTAGCACAGCAAAACCTGTAATGGTTTGGAAAAAGCACTACATGTGTATGTGAATTGGCGTGTATAAACATGTGTACATTCTGACATAATTATAATAAAAACAAACATTCATTTAGTGGACTGTTAAGGCATGAGACATTGCATTTACTGATGGCGGAATAAAACTAGCTTTGTCAACTGTTTCCTAACAACTGGCCCACATAGTTTTTCATTATAGCTATGGGACCATCAACATGGCGCCGATCACGTTGCACCTGCCGGATTACGGCGATGCGGAACGTCTCGCTATAATCCTTCTCCTTCTTATAATTCTGTGGTACACACACGTCATAATACTTAGAAAAACAATATTACCTGCGACTTGTTTCAAGACTAGCATGTGTTGCTTGGAAGCGGACGCCAAAATACCAAATTACCCAGTTAGCATAAATTTGGCTGTTTATGTAAGTTAAGATAAGTTTATATTTGAATTAGTTGAAGGTGGCAATCTAATGGGTGTTTATTAAGAATAAAGAGGATCAATTTTGCTACGTGATGTATTAGATGTACCTAGAATCTACAACGAAAACGTCGTAGACAATTGTATTTTGTAAGTTACAGTCCCATACACTGTACATTTTGTGGTCTGTAAACAAACTCGGAGTCGACCTCATTCAGACCTGCAATGCATGAAGTCTAACCGTAAACGGTATGGACCTCATACCTGCATTACCGAGCATTAGTGCTGAGAAGTACGCACTTTTCACACACATGCACAAAACAAATTGGAGGAAAATACAAATTATTGAATATTGTTGTGTGTCCAGAGACCAGACATGTATCTGGACAGTTTTACTTTTAGGAAGGGGTTTTCGGCCACTTATGACAAAATCTAGGTATGTTACAATGTGTGTGCTTTCGCCAAGAAGGTTTCTGCCATGGGGCTGTTATGCACTATTGGAGACCAATTTGGATAGCCTACGTAAATGTGATCTTTTGATGGGCTGATTAGATTTTTGTTTCATGATTTCTATTGGATGAGAAGAATGACATTGTTATCTTTCATTTCATACTAAACTTTTTATGATTTATGTTTTCGGCGGTTTGTTTTGCTGCACTGTTTCACAAGAGCCGTGTTTAGTGCCATTCTGTACCCTGATCCTACCTACAGGATTTAAAAAAAAGTATCTAGACCGATTGGTTAACATGTGAATTTGCTTTTGGTGAAATTTCAGCAAAATCTAACGATTAGAAATATGTTTTTTTGGATGAGGAATGTGAAAATGTCATGCAAAAATGACGGCCTGATTAGCGTTTTTTGTGTATTTACATACATTTTGGGGTAATTTTATGTCATGAAATAGAATCTTTCGGTCACATTTGAGATCACAACTTTTGGTTTAAAAACAAAGGAAAACAAAGCAATTAAATACATGATTTCTGGGCGTTTAAAATTGGCATAACTTTCTTATTACTGGGGCTATTATGATGAATGAGGCATCAAATAAAAGGTCTTATCAAGCTCTGTCGAATGGCATAAAGCAGGAGCTTGAATTCTGAGATTTAATTTTTTTGTAACATCCCTACAAAATCCTATTTTTTGGACTCTTTACTTCCTATTTATTATCATTTCTTGTTCAAATCATGAAGCAAATACTAGATCTATTATTATTTAAAAAAAAAAAGAATCCCAGAAAAATTGTTATGAATTGCCATGACAATATTCATTTCCATTTTCGATGTTTCGGAGGTAGACTCTAGACCACTAGACCTAGACCCTAGTCTAGTTTTCGGCCTAGCGAGGCAGTTTTCGGCCGCATGTACAAAGGCAATAGAAAGCAAGCGCGTGCGCTGTGCGTTCTCCCGCTGATCTATAGCACTAGCGGCCGGAGCTCGCCGTGCCGAAAACAACCTCTGCGGTGATCAGAAATTGGAATCTGAATTAGACAAAGATATCCTGTGTGCGCTGCGGTATCCGGCTGCATTGATTTAATACATGCGATGAGATACTTCTGAGATCGCGACTCTAAATCGGAAAAATACTTGAAATACAGCTCATTATATGGTACTACCCATATTCCTTGTAGACACGCGTAAGATAGTTGATTTTTGAGATTTGGGTAGCGGTAGCCGATAACATCGCTAAAATGTGATATTTAGGAATATATTTTCTGTTGCAAATGTGGTTCTTCAGTGACTCGGGGACTCTGCCTTGTTGTTGTATGAGTGTAATATGCTGTTATGCAATGTATTTGAAAGGGATTTTACCATGCATCCAACAGACCGGCCGAAAACTGCCACTGGCCGAAAACCCCCTCCTGCCTTAAAAAAGGGCTTGGTGATAAAAAAAATTATGATATTGATAACACCAAGCCTTAACCGGCTGCCATAGACGTGTGCGGAGAAGCAGGTAAAAAAACCCTAAAATGTGTCCGAAATCACACCTTAATTCCTGCACCCGACAAATATTGGACAGTGCCCATAATTAATTTTATGCCACTTCTATTCGTCGGGTGCGGGAAAGTGTGATTCAGACACATTTTAGGGTTTGTTTCCTGCCTCTCCGCACACGTCTATGGCAGCCGGTTAAGGCTTGGTGATATTAATATCATAACAATATTATCACCAAGCCCTTAAGGCGAGGACAGTTGATTAAAATGGCAATTTGAAGAAATTTACAAGCAACATTTTATAAATATTCTGAGACACATGTTGGACACTATCGTAAAGGACTCAAATTCATGATGGTTAGTGCTATTTGATGATTTTTTTCCGTTAAATCCGAAGGAAAAGTATAAGAGTTTTCGGACACCCACTCCAGCAAAGCATAGAGTCAATGGTAATGCGTATTGACCTCTAGCACTGCATACTTGCTGAGAGACAGGTATACACAAATACACAAACCACACACTATAGACTGCCCAATATAGAACCGATGTGGCTGATCGACAAATTTGAATCTAGACTTACAATTTGAATTTTTAAATTATTCTTTTTAACATCAGTAAGTTAAAAAAATTATATTTTACTGCTTTTTCGGTGTCACTAAAGTACCAATTTTGAGTGAAATCAGTTGAGTTTTGTACAGTGGTGTTTGAAATGTTCAGAATCAATCAAACAGCTTTTAATACACAGCCAGGATAGTAATGCAGCTACATGTATGTGTGCGGACACCCAACATACTTTTGAACACAATGCTCCAAAATGACCGTAATATATCAGTTCTGTAATTTCCAGCTGATTCACAGCTCAAAATCATGTAGGAAAACTGAAGAAACCGCCGGTGAATCTCCTCTGTCTTGTCTTGTTTCGCTATCGTTTAGCGAATCATCTAATTTTAGCTAATTATCTATCAAAACAAAATCGACCCCCCAAAACTTGATCCCTATGCTCCGTATCAAGTCGCCTATGTACAATCGATAAAATTGTAAGAGATGCTTGTTTCCCTCCTTTTCAATTAATTATTTATCGTGTTTTATCAACTTCTTCTCTCACACATTGTTATTCTGTCTTCCATTTCTCTCCATATCCCATTACCTTTTTAACTATTTGGTTTATTTTGTCTCTCATTCTCTCTCCCATTTTTTCACTCTCTGTGTTTCTCTGTCTTTGTTTTTTTCTCTCTTTCTATCTTTGTATGTTTTCTCTCTGATCTCTCATATTTCCTGTACTTTTTCTCTCCATCTCTCTCTTTCCCTTTCTAGATCTCTGTTATTAAAAGATAATTTTCTAGCTAAAGTCAAGAGGTAGCCAGGAAACAATGAGTGATCCGTCATCAAGTCTCAGAAAAAACAAGAAGACACCCTTGCCTGGTGTGAAACAAACTCCAGGGTGAGTTCTTCTAGCTAGGTCAGCTCTCTACTAATTCAGCTCAACTCGACAATCAGTCTAAAATCAAGTATAATTAGAAAGGGAGAATTAGACCTCAGACCATTGAACTTCCTTTGTTAAAACTGATTTTGAACTACCGGGTAAAGCATTAGCTCAGCATTGGGTATCTAGAACATGAGCCTATCAGTTATAGGCCAAGATCATGGTAATCCAACAGTTTCTCCAGGCTTAATTTCATCAATGATATATATGTTTAGGGTTTGGGTTGAAATGAGATTTTCAGCTACAATGTAAGGTTTAGGGATAGGGTTAGGTAGTTTGTCCAGGGTTGAAGTTGAAAAATGGCTTCATTCCGTTTCCTCTTTTGAGGCGTTGATAGTATACTGCACACTCGTACATTTGTAAATCAGAGTGTGTACTCACACAGACATGATGAAATGGTTCCCCTTGAACATTAGTTGTAAGATTATTGTGTATATTTCTACTTGAAGAATTTCACTTAAAATAGCTACGACATATCAGGTGTTCAAAATATCTGGATTAATTCGAGGAATGCAAAACAATAAAACCCGATTCAACTTGAGGTATTTAAAGCAAATGAGTGAAACCCCCCTCCCCCCCCCCCCCCCCAACAAAAAAGAGAAATTGAGAAGATTCCAAAATGTTGGTAATTTGATATTATCTAATTTTGCCTCCCGTCTAATGTACATTAAGTATCCTATTTCACAGAAACAGTATCAACATTTTACGACTTGTCACCTTTGCTCCCGATAGAGAAGAACTAATACTCATTTGCATCCTATTTTCCTGCAGGCAACGGGCTGTACCATTTAGGAGTCAACCCACTGACTTTCTGTGTAAGTTAGACAATCATTGTACCTGTAAATTATTCTATTTAAAGCGGTATATACTGAACCAATGAAATTTCCTTCTAGCGTACTGTTTATTGCACAGCGCCATCTCATGGTCAACTTACCAACACTCAGAACCCAATACTTCGCAGACAGGGGACTCAATAACTAACGATAACTATAACAGCGCAGCTAGATATAAGCAGCGAGTTTCATACAGGACTATACTGCTACAGCTGACCTGGGATGGTGCTAGAGTAATTTTTGCAGTAGTGCTTCTATAGTCACTATATGCATGAAACATTTTTGATACAAACAAGGATAATTAAGCTTTTGAAAATACTGTAGTACAAATGTTCAAGGCTGTTCATGAATTATTTATAATTTAGGAACAACAATTTATATAAGAGGATGAGATTAATTTTTTAATAACATTTTCAAGCAATTACCTGATTTAAGATCCTTAATTAATGCACTAGCTGTAGAGTACATTTGATGAGATTTGAGAACATGTCCTAAAGCCAGGCTATTGATCAGAACTAATTACTGTAGGCCAAATACATATTTGGAAAGTTTTTTTTTAAACATTATATTTTTACAATCTATTGCAAATCATGTGATTCCCAAGTAAAAATAATCTCAATTACTGGAATATTGATTCTAATTCATGAATTATACTCATTTTGTTGTAGGCCTATATCGCTTTATCTGAGTTGGATCAAATTGTTGATGTCCTTTAATATTAAAAATCATGTTAAATATAGGGATATTCTTATTTACCACAATATTGATTTTATCTTGTGAATTTTACTAGTTTCATTTTTCATGTAGCCCCTTTCAGAAACCCTGTTACATCTAGACATATTTTTAACAAAAATTGATTCTAGCTAGTGAATTTTACTCATTTTGGTTTAGCTCCTTCAGAATTGGATGATTTCGATGATGTCCTGAGTCGCACCTCGTCTAGACTCTCCACAACAGGCAATAGGGGTGACCTAGGGTCAATGCCAGGTCAAAAGGTCAACCACCTACCAAAGATATCCCCCAGGGATAAGAAAAATGGTGAGCATGAAGAAATTCTTTTTAAATTTGTTTTGGTAATAAATAGTTCTTATCATATTTGTCAATGCATGCATTATGCAATAAGTGAGAATGAAAGAATTAAAGTGCACCAATAGAAGATATGAAGTTCAAAGGCTGGCTGCATGCACTATAATTGTGCAGAAAAGCATCATGTAAAGCATACCTGTACATACATGTATATGTCTTTCATTTTAAAAGAACACATACATGTATGCATGTACATTGGGAGGAATGCAAGATGCACTGAACAGGAGTAGAATATTTTCTCTTGTTTACTCCTTGGTAATTTATAATTTTGAATGACATGTTTGGGCACAAATGGCATCATTTTGTTGAAATCTCAATTAATCTCCTGTTCTACCATTCATGTAATGCATATCTCCAGTAAGAGAGGTGAAAATAAAGAATTTTCACCATTCCTAGACCATAGTGGTATGAAGGACTGTATTCGTTCTGCGCTATTCATTTGTATTTCTTCAGCAATTTGTATTAATTAGCATTTGTTTTTTTGTTTTCCTATTTGTAGCTCCTACAGATATTGATTTGATGTCCAGCATGATGGGACGAATATCCAAACTAGAGCTTCAGGTTAAATATTATGCCAAGGAAATCATTGAGAAGGTGAGAGAAGAATCAAACCACATTCAGCCTGGCTGTAGAGGTGGATACGTCCAGTGGTTTGAAAAAGTACCTATAACCGAAACTTGTTTTGCAGTGGTTTTAAAAGTACCTATATAACCGAAACTTGTTTTGCAGTGGTTTTAAAAAGTACCTATAACCGAAACTTGTTTTGCAGTGGTTTTAAAAAGTACCTATAACTGAAACTTGTTTTGCTCTTGATGTAAGGGGTTCCATATCGCTATACTGTAGTAAAACTATGAGCACTATGCAAATAGGATCAGGTACATATGATAGATGTCTATTTCTTTGACTGCATCTATCTAGGCAACACATTCCAGTTCGTCACACTGAAAATTGTTGGCATTAATAGTTCATTACTTCTGTATCAAAAACATCCAACCACCTTGTAATATTTCGTCTATTAAAGTGTGATCATAATCTATATCATGAAGTATATTCCTTTTTTTGTTCTTCCTTTTTTTCTAGGATAAGAAGGTTAATATTTTGGAGGAGAAGATTGGCTTGATGAAGAAATACCAAGGTGAGCAAAACATTTTCCTGTATACAACAAATTTCATGCAGGATTTTGTTCTTCTAGAGCTGCATATTTCATTACTTCAATATTCGAATTCGATCCTGTATTATTTGCCTAATACGTGCTTAAAGCCCCTTTAAAGTGTTGGGAGCCCCAAACAATTTGATGGCAAAATGTCACTTAAATTGTATCATAATGTGAAAGAGGATGTCATTTAAGACACGCTTCTGCAAAGATTTCCCCAAAACAAATTATGCTTGGAGAAAAATATTAATAAAAGAATACATAATTGGGGTTTCTGTTGTACACATAAACCTAAATTTTGTATTCTTTCATCAATATTTGACTTCAAACACATTTGTTTTGAAAATCCTTGCAGAAATATGTCTTAAATGACATTGTATATCACATTATGATCAATTTAAGTGAAATTTTGCCATCAAATTTTTGGGGTTCCCATCAATTTAAGAGGGGCTTTAAGGTTTTTTAAATCTGTTCCATATGTGACCCGGCACCACAAAACCACCAAAAAGTCGCCACAATTATTTTCCTGATTTCATCTGATTATGAAAGAAGAAGTTCTCCTCATTAAAATGGTATATTACTTGTCCAAATTGAAGCTTCCTAACCCTTTCAATTTAGTGAATGAAAAGAGCTGGTGAGGGAGGTTACTGGTATTAAATTGTGAGAAAGAGAGCTTTAAAGTTTGGGGCTATTCAAGCATGCGGAGCAAGCAAACCACAGGGAAATCAATAGAAGGGTGAATCAAAAGGCCATAGCAACCACTATGAAGAGATTTTCAGATTAGGCTGAAATTTGGCCTGATGGTCAAACATAGTCTGTTCGTTATGTTTCTGAGGTTTCAATGTGTGGACTTAAGTCTTTCAAAAGTTATTATGTTGTAAATGTATAGAGTTGTAATTGGACAGATTAAGTGAACTGCAACATAGTGCCGAGACACCTGCACTAGACAATGCCTATTCATGGTGGACCCGGAGTCTTTTTGTTCCCCCTTACATAACACTGCTTGTCACCTATCTTGTTTTGTATACATCTGGGCAATTATTTGTAACCACATTATCAGGAATTCTCTCGTCGCTGTCTTGCCCGAAGTGTTCAGTAAGCAAAGCTGTAAGGTTTGCCTGATCCCCCGCAGCTAGCCCCCGCATCATCGCTTCGTTGACCGCCCGAGCTACCCGGGCATCTGCGTTGGTGCACCCCGGTACCATCCCACGGCTCTGCTCACGTTCAAAACCTGGCATTGTAACGACGTTGTAGACTTTTTCGCAACTTGTCACCCTCAAATGTATAAAATATAATAATGTTCTTAGGTCTACTCTTGATCAACAAATTCTGGATATGTGATGTACAATCAAGCTACTCGAAGTCGTTAACGGAGAATATAAGACGAACGCAAATCTGGAACTCGGATGTGAAAGCGGATACAAACAAAATGGCGCGCCGCACTGATTGCTATAACGGACCAATCACAGCCCGCGTAGCACGACCCGTTAGCAACGACCGACCATTTCCGGACTACGATAATTTCGCTCGGGAAAAGTGATCAAATTTTGGAAGAGACCGAAGGCTGTGCGAAAAAAACTGGTCTAGAAAAACCGTTTAAAACACATCTTCTACTATGTTTTAGACTTCCAAATTTTAATACTAGGTACAGAAAAGACCACTCTTTCAGAAAATGCAAAAAAACAAAAATCTATTTTTTTCACCTAAATTGACATTTTAGCTGATTACGGAGAATCGCTGGTTGCGACTTTTTGTTGGTTTTGTGGTGCCGGGTCACATATGAATCCAAAATACCATCTGTTGTCATCTACAAATTTCTATATTCTACCTGCCTGTAATTTGAGCTGATTTGAACAATGTCTGTACTGCTACATGTAGATCATTTGACTCTCCGGGCCCCGTTTCATAAATCTTGTTATCAAAACAAGTTACAACAATTATTACAAGCTACTGAAATTGGGGCATTAATTAATTGGCTGAAAAACAAATTTGATATGAAAATTTAGCATGTTATTAATAACAAGTTTTATGAAACAGGGGTCTTTAACATGAAGAGTTGCATTCATTCGTATCTCTCTACTCCATTGTATCTGGGTTTTTTTATGATCAGGGGGGTGTTTCACAAAGATCCTAAGTAGAACTTATCTCTAAGTTGGACTTAAAAGTTATGGAAAGCCATTAGCATCTTTGAAAATATTTTGTAAAAGTTATTTTAGAAGGCATAAAATGTTGATTCAAATCATTCATACTTTCTATTATCAAGGAGATTTCATGTTCTTGATGTGGAATTTATGAAAAGTCTAAAATACTTCAATTTTTGCTTTTGGAAATATTTTATTTTAAGGCTCCAAAGGCTGTCCATAACTTTTAAGTCCAACTTAGAGTTAAGTTCTACTTAGGATCTTTGTGAAACACCCCCCAGGAGAGATAAACTTTGTCTAAATGTTCTGATATTTTTGTACAATTCATCATACAGATGAGCCTGATATTGAGTCTCGGAGAGTCAAAGAATTAGAGAGAAAATGTCAATCTTTACAGGAACAGATTCAAGATATGGAGGTAAGCTTTCTCATGTATAGCAAACATAACTTGACCAAAACCAGTGGTCTGTACGCATGCAGACACACAAGAACTATATCCATATTTTATCTCTTTCTTTTTCTTATTTTGTTTTATAATTAGCAAGAATGATATTAATGCAAAAGGTTTTTTTAGTAATATTTAGAATATTAATTTTCTGTTGTAGCAAATTATGAATTTGGCATGGTTAATTTATGTATGATGAATACCATAGTTATGTGTAATTATTAAGTTAACGGTATAAGAACGTACATTATTCTGTTTTCTTCATTGTAATTGAGGCATGCTACTATAATTACAAAGTAACCAGAATAAAAATCTGGAGGCCGGTAGCATCTGGATACGCCTTTAAAAAAATGTAGATCAAAGACGTCAAACAGTGAAATACAGGCATGTATAAAGTCGAAACCTCTCCTACATGTATGTTGTCTCCTTCTAGGAAAACATAAGTACATTTAGAACTTGTCTGGGAAGAAACCCTTCTGTACAATGTCTGCCTCCCTGGAATGGTATTTCTAGACAGGTTACACTGTCAATAAAGATAAGAGCAGCATGCAGTCGAACCTGCTTCAGTATTGTACTCAAGGAATCTCTATGTATAAAGACCACCTGCCTGTAAAGACCACTTTTTATCTGTCCTGTGAGTGGTCTTTATATACAGGTTTCACTGTATTTCTTTTAGATATAGTGAACCTGTCTACAGAGGCCTCACAACTCAAACAGAAAAGTGACCCCTTTAGACAGGTGGCTTTTCTAGACATATTTTCCAACAAATATGTTTTCCTCAAGACACATTATAAGTTATCAGAGAGCTGGCCACTTAAACATGTTTGATTCTCTTTTGACAGGACTTTTTATCAGATTATGGCATGGTGTGGGTAGGTGGTACACACGAGGAGGGTGAAGCTAGAACTTCCAAGGTGGATGGGCTATATGAGGAGTTAGATTCTGATGCTGTTATCAAGAGCCAAGGCGTATGGAGGCCAGGTATGGAAGAGACTCCTTTAATGGGTCAATCTGCCATCTTGTACTGATGGTATCTGTTAGAAACATGATACATGCACACTCGCGCTGCAGATGAATACATGGGACTGATAGTGATACTGTAATTTATTTTATTTTGAAAGTGATCAATGAATGATAACTTTGCAATTCATGTTGGCAATAGTGAAGGTGAGGTGATGATGGTGATGATGATTGGATCATTGAAGAAAAGGAATGCCACTTTTAATTGCATAGGTATATAGAGCTTGAAAATCAAGCTGCAATTTTATTCAATCTGTGAATATAAATGAGACACAAAAGGATCATAAATACTTGTACAATCTTTGCACATATAAATGAAGACTGCACATCAATTAAGTTAATAAAGCTAAATGCCTACATCAAATTAACTGTATCCACTTCAAGCTCGACATAAATACTGTCATTGAATCAACAGATAAACAAATCTAGAAGTTTCTGACAGTGCGGTTTCTATGCTCTGTTCCGAAACTGAAATCAAATCAAAATACTACCTTAACTCCTTAAAATGTGTAGTGTAACCTCATTATAACAAACTCACTAAGACTAAGGAAACTTCCCCGCTAAATACGAATACTAATCTAACATCACCAAAACAACATCTCGTTAATCAAATGTAAGATTAAACCCCTCCTTTGTTTACATCATAACTCACAAACTTCCATTTATAGAGCAAACATTTCCAGTTTATAAGCTTTACTCTGTTTTGTTCATTCATGTATTTACTAACTCAACTTTCTCACTTAAACTATCACTCTAAATGGCCAATAAGCCCCAGCTTAAATCATGTATTAAACCACCTGAATACATGGTATATCAAACATATCTACATAGATGAGGCGATATTTAACATCCCGTCTGTATGTTATGCATTGTCATTTCTAAAAGCAATAAGACTTCCAATGTAACTGATACAACGTAGACCATCACTATACAGTTTTGTGCATAGCAATTTATACACCGTAGTTCGTACTCGGTACACATTGATTATGTAATATCATTTTTCCTCAACATCCTGACCAAAACACATTCTTAAATCACCACAAATGAAAAGCATGATGTTTTAAAGATAAACTTACTTCTATGGCGACATTTCCTGGCTAACTAAAACAACATAGTAAGACTTTCGTCTCCTGAACGTCCTTTCCTAACGAAAGAAACATGGCATCTGCTGACACGTCGCTCTGAATTAGCATTAGCATAAATTCCATACCCGCTATGGTAGACGTAAAATAAGCTACGGTGTCTTCTGAACTAAAAGGAAAAATAATTCAGCCAACTCCTGGTTTAATTGTCAACAAACCAATGATGATGATGACAATGATGAGGAGGATAATGCTAATGGTGATGATGTTTTTTTCTTATATCAATTATGACGATGAGGGTGATGATGATTATGATGGTGATGTTGATGATGATGGCAATGATGAGGAGGATAATGCTAATAGTGATGATGGTGTTTTTTTCATATCAATTATGACGATGATGGTGATAATGATTATATCATGGTGATGTTGATGATGGCAATAATGTGATTATTGTCATTGTGACGATAGTGATAATGATAGTAAATATGTGTATGCAAGATCAAAACAATATTTATGAATACCATTGATAATTATGATGCATGTAATTATATTGATGTAGAAGATGGTGATGAAAAGGTTGAATATAAAAATCGTAAAGTTTAGTTCCTCTGAAGTCTCTGTCTTACGATAGTATACCTTTTTGAAATAATGCTTGTTGTTTGTACAGTAGTGTCCCTCCCTTCTTACGCCCCTCTCTCTCCTCAGGGTCATCGCTCGTCTCATCGGAGAACTGCATTCCGAACTTTGACCTGGTCCTGAAGAACATCCAGGAACTGAACATCGTTGCTAGAGAAGGAGAGAAGAAGATTCAGCACACTGTGAGTGGAGCACGTTTCAAGACGGTCGATAGCATTCCCCTCACCCTGTACGCAAACGGGATCTTCATGTTCAATGGACCATTCCGTTCGTACGACGAATCAGAAACACAGGTAACAACATCTATTTTAAAGGAAGCATGATGACTCAGTGGTATAGAGCAGTGCAGGGGAAGCTCTGGGTTTGAAACCATGCCATTATTCCGTCCATTGAGCCTTGTTATCAACCACAATAATCTGTCATAATACCATTCTATTTCAAAGCTTCCAGATACTAAATGATGAGCGATGATGAATTATTACAAGAAGGGCGATCTTGAATATATAAAACTTTACTTGTATATTTTGGTGGTTTTTTTTTTTAATTGTGGTGCATTTGAACTATCCAAACATCAACATTTTTTTTTTTTTTTTTTTTTAAATCAACAAAAGTCCAGAGGCAAGTGACAGTAATAGAAGTTGTAATATTTTTCTGGCCAACTTGTGTAATAAAGCTATCGACAAGGGCCTTGACTTGAAAGAGGTATTTTTTTCAATTTTGATCACCTGATGATTATTATGCCTATCTCTTTTTTCTGGTCATAGCAATGCATGCAAGATCTTACAGAAGGTTATTTCCCAACCGAGCTGCAGTCTAGATATCCTGATGGTGTCCCAATCAAGGTGAGCCGTTTCTCTTTTGTATCGTTCCAAAGTGAAGCTTTGTATATCTGCATGTGTCTGCAGTGACTTGGAGCACTGTGGTATTGGTAAAAGGCTCTTGACCCTCGTATGAGAGGTCCCAGGTTTGATCCTTGCATGCATGGTGCTTACATCCTTGGACAAGATGTTTTGCCCACATTTGTCTCTCTTGACCCAGATGTTTTAAAAGGGTACGTATAGCAAAGCTGGGTCAATATGAGTGCAGGGCCTGCAAAAAAAGCAATAATAATTATATGGCTATACCCTGGGTAAAGAGAACATGCATCACGTAATTTCTCAATATCTGTATAACCTTGGGGAGCATACCAATATGCAAAAGGATGTTTAACTTCATGATCATGATCATTATCATCATTACCATTGTCATCATCCTCATTATCATCATCGCCATCGTCATCAACATCATCACTATCATCTTAACCAATATCATCATCACCTTCCTCATCACCATCATCATCATCATCATCATATCAACATCATCACCATCATCATCATCACTATCATCATCACCAATATCATCCCCTTCCTCATCACCATCACCATCATCATCATCACCTTCCTCATCATCATCAAAATCATCATTGCCGCCACCAGCACCATCATCATCATCATCATCATCATCAACACCATCACTATCATCATCACCATTATCATCTTCACCAACCTCATCATCATCGTTATAATCACCACCACCACCATCAACATCATCACCAACATCATCATCACCATCCTCCTCATCGTTACCATCACCACCACCACCATCATCATCATCGTCATCATCATCATCTTTAAACATCCTCATCATCATAATTATCATCACCACCACCACCACCATCATCATCGTCATCATCATCATCATCAAACATCCTCATCATCATAGTTATCATCACAAATATCTTATTATTATTATTATTATCATCATAGTTATCATCACCAACACCACCACCATCATCATCGTCATCATCACCATCATCATCATCATCATCATCATCGTCATCATCAAAAATCTTTGTTCTCCTTCCTTTTACGCATCCCACACAGAGCGAGATGTCTTTACTATTAATTGCACGATCACCAAAAATACACCTGGTGAATGAGTGAATGAAAGGACTGTCTCCATTTTGAGCATTGAGGATGAGTTATTTTCTTAGCGGATCAGACCAAGGACACGTAAGCAGTTCAGGCAGTGGACTAGGTCAGGTGTCGTGTTGGGTTCAGGGTTGAAGATAAACAAAATTGGTGAATGTGGGATGTTGAAATCGGAGCATGCATCATACAACCATAGGACTCAAGGTACACTAAATGCATGGTTATTTTTTGTATTCTTAAATCTCTTATTTCCTCATTTTCAAGGTGGATGATCAGAGAGATGTGGCTTTTAAAGCCCAACGTAACCGGGAGTTCTTCCCTGGTACTGGGCTAGCCGTTGGTGGGTGCAATGATGGGCCATCAAGACTGGTACCCTCTAACCTGGATAGGGCTACCAGTATGGCAAGCAGTGGACCACCTGTCAGTCAGGAGCATGGACCACTCAAGTTAAGAGAAACAACCAAGCCCCCAGGTTAGTAATAATCAATATTATTTCATAGGAATTTGAGTTCTGTATGATCAGAGTATATAGCTAATAAAGTTTTATTTGTACCTCCAATGAATTTTAATTTCTTCACAGTTGTGTAACATGATCAATATATTTTCTGATGAGGGCCAGCAAAGTGCTGAATGAATTCCATATAGATAATGCTCTTTCATATCTTAGCAGCCAAACTATTACATTCATAATGATCTAAAGAATCATTTTTTTTAAATATTTTCATTAATGGTGCAAATACCATCAAACCTGTCTTAGTGGCCACCTCTCTACAAAGACTACCTGTTTTGTAATGACTTTGTACTTAAATTTTTTTTAATTTTTTTTTTTTTTTTTTTTTAAATTAGTGAACATATTATATGACCACTTTTTACACTGTAAACAAAAAGTACTTGGACTACTACTTGCATGTGTTTATAAACCATATTGAATTGAATTTCCCTGTCATCTCTGTAGTGGACCCCATGTCAGTAGATCAGTTCCTCGGCAAGCTACACCCTACCATGTCATCGGGTGGAAAGGTCATTGACGTCAGGTCATCAGTGGCTGATTTGCTAAAGGTAAGCTTATTTTAAAGTTGTTCAATAATAGCTTATTTACGGGAAGGGAAGACCAAACATTTCATGGAAAGATATGGTGGAGAAAGAAAGCAGTAGGGTAGGTCTAAAGGAGGAGGATGTTTGAGACAAGAAGAAGTGGAGGGAGTATCACCATGGGAAGTAAAATGAGGATGATAATTAGCTCTCATGCTATCTTTTGGCCGGTTCTCCCTTTAACAACATTTTAAGTTTTTAAGTTTAAAATATCCTTTATTTGAATCACATCCTCTGTGAATTTCAAATCTAGCCACACTTTTATGTATCTTTAAGGAATCCAACCAGATCTCTACGTATTATTAAGTTATGGCTAATTCACAGGTTTGATATGACATGATATACAACATCAACTGTTTAATTGTTGTTACTTTGTTACCCACTTGAAAACATTTGTAACATTGTGTTATGTTTTAATAAATTCAAATTCAAATGATGATGATTGTCTATATATGGTTCAACCATGGATATTTTCCTTTTCTTTGTAACTCATGTATGGATATATGTAAACAACATCAACTGTTTAATTTTTGTTACTTTGTTACCCACTTGATTGCATTTGTAACATTGTGATATGTTGTTAGTAAATTCAAATTCAAATGATGATGATTGCCTATAGAAATCATTTTCCAGAATATGTAATACACATCTGTACCTGCATTTTAGTGTCATTAGTTGATGCATGAGGCTGTCCGATAGCATCAATCTCTCTGTTATCAAAGTTCTTTCTAGACTTCTGGGGGGTGTTTCACATAGGTCCTAAGTTGAACTTAACTCTAAGCCTGACTTAAATATTATGGAGAGCCATTTGTAGCATTAAAATGAAATATATTCCAAAGCGAAAATTCAAGTATTTTAGACTTTTTATAAATTCCACATTAAAAACATGACATCTCCTTGATAGAAAATATGAATGATTTGAATCAACATTTAAGCCATTTTAAATAACTTTAAAAGAATATTTTTAAAGATGCTAATGGCTTTCCATGATTTTTAAGTCCAACTAATAGAGATAAGTTCAACTTAGCTCTTTGTGAAACACCCCCCAGATTACAATTTTGTTGTATGGCCTTTTATGATCAGGAGGAGACGATACCCAACGCCGTCACGGTAGTCAACACCCCCATAGTTCGGGATATCAAAGAGAGAGCCCTCTCTGGTAAGACCGGTCAATCGAATCGCCCGGTCTCTGCAAGGTCATTGCTGCGGAGTGATGTCACTACCCTGCGTGTTAAATCGGAGAGCGGAGACCATACTTATATCTTGAAGTTGAGATTTACAGACACCATAGGAGATCTGAGGATGCATCTTGATAAACAGAGGTAGATTTACATAATATGCAAATTAATTACATTTTGATTGAGCATGTTTTGATTGTGACCTTGTATGATGTAGAATATGATTTAGCTAATAAAGACTGGGTTTGAGGTAGGAAGGTATTAAAGCCCCACTGCACTACTGATAGCTACTTGTGCCCTCTATAGGGTAAAAAATACGTAATCGGTGCCTGTTGGTCCCCCATGATCCCCTTTTTCTTATGTTAATTGAGAGCTGATTTGATGAGATAACCACCTGTCAGTGACCTTGCAGGGAGGTCTAATCTCCCTGGCCAAACTAGTACAGCCGACAGGCCTTGAAGGAGATTTTGGTAATTTAAAAGTTTGAGTGTTATCTATTGTTTTAAGAGTAAGCTTCACAATGCATGTGTATTTCATTTTAACTTGCTGTAACAGAACGTGGGTTTAAGGGAGGTAACCACCCGATTAGAATATATTTGCATATTATTTGCATATTTTTTGTCAATTGATAGGGTGGGAGGGGGAGTAAAGGCTCATTCAGATATGACGCAAGAAACAGCCCCCCCCCCCCCCCCCACCCCCCCCCCCCTCTCCACTCCAAAAAAACCTGCTATTATTATTTTATGTGTAAATTAATGGCGACTGCATACAACAAAGGTCCTACACATATTCATTGAGCTCTGTGCAGAATTGTGAAGTGTATCAACTTTATGTCATCAACTAGGAGATAACAAAAATTCTTTTTTTGGGGCTGCTTCATATCTGAATAATAATAATAATAATAATAGCCTAATAGTCCACTCCAAATTTTATTAAACCGAAACGGAAATTCTTTTTGCCCAATTGATCGTGAGCCCGGCAGCCACTGAGCAGCGCCAGATCGACCTTGCTCTATCCCTTATTGTTGAACGCCAAACAAGGTAGCAACAACTCCCCTTTTAACGTCTTTTGGTATGACGCGGCCGGGGTTCGAACCCATGACCTCCCGGTTGTGAGGCGGACGCTCTACTAACTGACTGACTTTAGCGCCATATTGCATGTGTAGTTCATTTGTATGTGCTTTGACCCAATTTGTTACTGAATTACGGAGTAAGCTTAGATAAAAGAGTTTATACCAGCACAGTAAATTCCCTCCATAATTTTGTTGTTGTTACAGGAAACCACATTCCCCTGACTACATTCTGGTGACGACATTCCCTAACAGGACATACACCGATCTGGAGTCATCTCTGGAAACGAATGGATTGACACCAAATGCTACTGTTCTGATGAAATTAAAGATCAGATAACACCAAACACATCTTGCTTGTCTTCATCCATTTTGTAACTGACAATGACAAAATTGACACTGGAAGGGAATGGATTAACACCAAATGCTACTGTTCTCATGAGATTGAACATCAGATAACACCAAACACATCTTGCTTGTCTTCATCCATTTTGTAACTGACAATGACAAAATTGACACTGGAAGGGAATGGATTAACACCAAATGCTACTGTTCTGATGAAATTAAAGATCAGATAACACCAAACACATCTTGCTTGTCTTCATCCATTTCTGACAATGAAAGAATTGACACTGGAAGGGAATGGATTAACACCAAATGCTACTATTCTGATGAAATTGAAGAATGAATAGTGTTAATCACCATCATGTTTTTTTGCAATCTCTTTTGTAGATGACAATGAATGAAACAGACATTGCCATGTTAAAGCAACACAGATTTCAGAATTCAGCACTAAAGGCGAATGCATGATTAACCTTTTAAAATGTCTCCAATTTTTGGTGAAGTTCAAGAATAGAAAGCGTCAACCATCATGACTTTAAATCGTTTGCAATACGTTCCAAATTCTGATCCTCGTCTGTTCTGAATTGGACAATGAAAGTGGATGGATTACATGGATTATGTAATACTGCTACGTGTACATGTAATGTACAGCACCTAGCTGTATTGCATCATCAGTCTACTGGGGTAGTTAATGTTTTTGATCGGTGTAGATGGATATTGAAATGATAAATGCTAGTGCCATCATTTTGGTAACTTTTCCTGCTTAACCTGGACAATGAATACATGTGTAAACAATACATTCTTTATGAACATGAACGGATCTGAATTCAGCTATATAAGAGAATGGCTCAATGGCAAATATCATATTTATCTATCATTCATTGTCAGTCTATCTATTTCTTTATCCATCTGTCCATCCATCGACCTATCTATCTCTCTACCATGGTATCTTCTCCCTTCTTGGAGATTAATTGTAACATTTATCCACACTCCTTTGCAATTCCAATTCTATCGACGTACGTCATAATGTTGTTGTTTTTTCTTCTTTGTATAACGTCATGGTTTTTTCCCAATTGCTTCTTGTCTTCCCTCGTAATCTAGTACCTCCTACCTTACAAGTCTTTCAAATAGGACAAGTATTTTGTCTTTATTTCATTAACTAGTCTCTTGTAGTTGTTTAGCTGTCAGGATATTTTTTTGAAATCCTGCCCTAAAATTATGCAGGCAGAGGGTGTGTTGTCACATAATATTTAATAAATCTGGAGTTACATAGCGCTTAAAAGTATAGACCAGTTCTGGTCATGCAATTGCATTGTGAAAGAAACGTTGTGGAATCGATCAGAAAAGGTTGATCATCTAGCATATAAGTATTGGTGTGTACTGCAAGGTTCTGGAATCATCAAAATGATAAGAAATTTGGCCCAGTCTTCGTAAAATTACAAGCACTGTACACAGAAAGATGTATATGGGACTACGCGATATCTATCCAGTCCGGATAGATATAATAATTTACCAAATATATCAATTAGTAGGCGGTTTCCCAGCAAAATTTGTATCATCATCAGTCAAACCATATTCTTTCACATGATTGGTAGTAAGAGCTTCCATTTCATTTTTGTGAGAGGGGGGCGTTTCCAAAACTGGTCTATACCTTTAAAACAAAATACTGTCTTTTAGAAGTGCTCTCCAGATATTACTGTATGATTAGGACACACACACTAAAAAAAAAATCTCTATACTTGCCATCCCTCACTATTGATGCAAATCACTAATAGTTGATGTCAAGAAAATATAAAATATATTGGTGTATGATGAAAGTGTTAAAGATGATAAACACATTGTGAGCCTGGCAAGTGATTCATATTTACTGAGTACGACCTCTATATGACCAATTCATCCCAATGTATTTCAATCCGCACACAAAATGAAAAATGAAAAATTAAACATTAAATGTTTCAAATGAACAACATTTATTTCATTATGATATAACTTTCATCATATTCATGGAGTTACAGAATTAAGATACTTGCTACAAGTGAGATAAAGAAGTTGACAATTTATAAATCAGTGGATTATGCTATCTTAGTTGGAGCTTAGATCTGAACTAAGAGTTCACTTCAACGTTCCTGTCATATACAGTACATATCTTTTCCTTTATAAATCATATGACAAACAATGTGTGGGCTCTTTGATTAATTATATGTCAGGTCAGAAGAATAAATCTACTGAAAGGATGAAACTACTTAAAATGCCCTGGAATGTAAAATATGACAATAAATAACTGCAAAGTTTGGACCAATCTTTCATATGCCACATGTTTATTGTATATATAGTCCTATTCGTTCATTTCTGTGTGCAGTGCATGTGTTTTCCAGCAAGATTCAGTCAATATTCTGTTATCTTGATCATTCATAAACCCTACATTATATAGCATTCCATATGTATTGCATAATCAGCATTTTTCCAGTTGCCTGCAGACAGTCTCTTTTACAATGTAATTATAGTCCTCAACTTTATCATTAGAGGGGAATTCCACCCTAATATTAAGGTGGTTTCAATAGAAGCAGAAAAGCAAGAGGAACTGGTCAGTGAAAGTTGGAAGCAAATTCCGAATACAAATAAGAAGTTATGAATTTTTGAAGTTGTTATCAATCAGACACAAATTGTCAACCCTGTGACCTATCTAATAAAAATCCAGAAATGTATATTTTTGGTCTAAAGAAAATTACTAGATGTACATGCACCCTATATATAATTGTTGCAAATATGTTTGTTATACTATAAAACATATTCCATCATCAATAACCAAGAAAATAATGTTATGTATAGAGCAATTGGAAGGGGAGCTCGCAAGATACGTCACAGGGTTGCCAATTTTGTTTGATGGATGGCAACTTACAAATTACTTTCTTCTTTTCAAACGGATTTTGCCAAAACTTTCACTGACCTGTACAAACAAACTCAATATCAGGGTGGACTTCCCCTTTAACAGCTTTAAAGTCTGAAATGATTAAAATAATATGATAGTCCTCCTTCTTAATTGAACTTGGAGTTCATGCAGAGACAATTAACAAGGACGACTTTCGTAGTGTTTTTAACCTCTTTAGACAGTTGTGTCATGTGCAGAACATGTATGTTCTTTCTCTTGAGGAATATACATGTAGCATTTTACGCACATTTTGTTTCCCTTATACAGGAAGCACAGTGTTGAACTCCCATTTCCTTGCATTGTTGAAAACCCCTGCCAAATTTCGCAATATTCCAAACTTGATATGCTAGAGTTGAAAAACAGGAAACGAGTATGTGTCATATAGTCGCTATGGTGACTATGGTGACCCCTGTGCCCCCCCCCCCCTGGATCCGCCACTGATATTGCCATGTGCCGAACAATTTTTCGCTTAGAAAATGTATTAGCACAACTAGGGTCAATGGGTGCATATACCGTATACTTCCTTTCTCGATTCTTAGCCCTGCTTCGATCATCATAATTTGTTAAAGATACTATGTCCCTTTTGCAGCCAACATCAAATTCTGTAAAACTTTGCAGGAATTATGAATATGTCATGTATGTCCTATCTGTGAAATTTAAACTTGAGCAGTGTCCTAATATTCAAATTATGCAAGGAAACCCGTTTACTTGCTAGACTTCACTGTCAACACTATTGAGTGACTGACTGGCTTTTATATCGTTGGTAATAACATGCATAAAATGAGCTGTAAAGGGTACATGAGCATTTGTCTACATCAATAACCGACTTCTTGTAATGGCCAAAATTAAACTGATTGAATCTTCGCGCAGCATAAAACGTACGACCATTCGGTACAATGGTCTGAAAAATCAGACTATTACCTTCTGGCTCTTTAGCTCCTAAGTCGATTCGACAACTAATAGTCGTTATTTTCCCACTTAAAGACATTTTCAACCCCCCCTTTTTTGGGGAAGTTCTAAATTAGTATTGTCTTTCAAATGCCGTTTGAATTTAACCTTTTCATTTGTTTTGGCCTGCAAATGGGACATAGTACCTTTAACAATTAACAACAAGTGTCACGTTCTTACAACGAAAAACATAAGTATCATTGTAGCTTAAGATCAAATGCATGGTATGCACCTAATGCACGGTATGAAAAGTGACTCAAGGCCCCGTTGTATAAAACTTACCATGCATTGATAACTTCTTCGATGATATATTATCTCATTTTTGTGTGAAGTGATTTTAAATTTTACTTTGACGATGTTGTTAAAGGGCAACCCAACCCTTGTAAGTTCACTTGTATGAAAGCAGAAAAATAAGAGAAAAAAAAATGGCGAAAGTTTAAAATGAAATCGGACCAATAAAGAGAGATATATTATAGGGGGTGTAGCATGGCAAAAACTGGTTAACGCCATCTCCGATTTCTTTTGTTTAAAGCCCCACTGTCCTACTTGCTCCCTCTATATTGAAAACTTCCCCAATCGGAGCCTGTTGGTCCCCATGATCCTCTTTTTCTTATGTTAGTTGAGAGCTGAGTTAATGAGATAGCCACCTGTCAGTGACCTCGCTGTGTGGTCTAATCCCCTGTGGCCCAGTAGTATTGGCGGTCTTTAAGTGCGCGTAAACGAATGGACTCGATTAACGGTCAGCGCGCGCTAGAGTTCGCGAAACAGACCGAAGTTCTCCTCACGCTTCGATTTCGCGTAGTGCACGCACGTGAATACTGCGGTTGCGTCGTCTGTAGTCGTATTATACCCGATTGGTCCCGAGTCAGGCGGAAAGACACGTAGCCTCGTCATGCTACACCCCTTTAATATTTTATATATATATACTGTAGTGTCCTTTAACAAGAAATTAATCTACCTTAGTTTGCCACTCCCGATGCAGGTGAAATAAACGGGTACCCGGTAGCAGGGGCGGCGATTTCTTTTCATGACCCGGGGGGGGGGGGCGAAATGCGATGGACGAGGGAGCAGTGGCGTAATGACCAAAAACGTTTGGGGGGGTGGGGCAGACAAAATCCGCATCACCACCACTCTTACAGGTTACGCAAGCCCTGGGAACACTTTTCAAAGTGGGTCGGGGGGGGGGGGGGAGGGGCTAAAGTATTTACGACCAGGTAGAGCAAAGCAAAGCAAAGTGGAGCGTAAGTTGGTGTGGGGTCCAGGGACAAAGCCCCGGCGGTTGTCAAAGGGCGGAGCCTCATAAAGCTCAGGGGTTTTAGGCATTTAATTACGATCAGATGAGCATATTTTGATACCATAATTGTGACACTGGCATGCGGGTCACTTATTGGGAGTGGGGTCCAGGGGCCGAGCCCCTGGAAGCTCAGGCGTTTTAGGAATTTAATTACGGTCAGATGAGCAACCATGCGCCCTCCTTAGGGCCCTTGGTAGGGTTCAGGGGGCAGAGCCCCCGGAAGCTCAGGAAAAAATCATGCCATTTCAACAACATTTGTAAATCACTGGTATCGAATTAGAAATAAACCACGTTTGAATTTCATTTTGGGTGAACTGCCCCCAAAGCCCCCCCCCCCCCCCATCAGTACGCAAGAGGGGTGAAGGTGACGGAAGTGACTACCCTCTCACAGGTTTTTGAAGTTTTGTTGTATTAAAAAATTACGTTCCTTAGCAAAACTATAGTATAAAAACAAGCAATATACTTTTTTTCACACTTCAATTTTCTCGGTCTTTACTTGTACATTTTGAAGGATATTATGCGAGGGAGCGTAGCTACCGAGTGAGAAGATTTTTGCGTTTTTATTTGTCTAAATGCTGCACTCTTGGGCCCTCCAGAGCCTAAAAGTGTGTTGCAGTCCTTAGTCAGTATTTTCTATACATTTTTGTTGGCACTTTCAAATTTTGAGGGGGGGGGGGGACGATCCCCCTTTAAAAAATTGAGGGGGGACGTGTCCCCCCCCCCCCGTCCCCCGGGATTGCCGCCCCTGCCCGGTAGGAAGAAATACCTTGAATGCTTTATATGATACTTTGTATTAATTAAGCGCAGTAGAGTATAATTCATTATGTAGCTGCGGTGTATAAATTATCATATAAGATCACGATATATAGCCATGAAAATCTAAAATTAGAAATGTTGTCAGTGGATTGCGATGAAGTCAAGGACAACTCCCCGTTCGTCGTGTACACGAATATCATTGATTTCTGTTTTTCTCCTATTGTGCTTTCCTCCTCGGGGAATCACAATGTATTATGAATAGTATGAGTATGATATCATAACAGTATGGTATCATTAAAGGTCCTCTAAGGAAAAAACACCCTGCCGAGCCATGCATTTTGAAGAAAAACAAAATATTCGATTTTATTCATTTTCTATATCGGAACAAGCGGGAAAGTTGTCCAGCATTACATCACTGTGACATTATCAATATGCATCAAGTGTTTATAACCTTCAAACATTCATAACGTTCATATTTTTAGTTCGATTTCATGCAAAAGATTCAAGTAAGCTACTAGCATTAAAATGCAAACTATGTAAATAGTTACATTTTGGAAGTTATTAGAAAATTCATCCTCTGAACAATCTTTACAATTCATACAATTGTTGTGTACATTACCGTTTTGGTAATTATCATCATGGAACAGATTTTGTAAACCACTAATTTCATTGAGTAACTACAAGTTTGGAGTAAATCCATCATTTTATAATGTTGCACAGAAATTTGTTTTGGTCCAGAATATTAATAGCCAATATAGTGACTACATCGGGAAAAATATACATTTACATGTATTGACAGTTCTTTTTCGATTATTAGAGAAGTATTACAATCATAAAATTATAAAGTCTCATTCCTGCATATATGATATGTTATTGATTTGTTTCCTCTAAAATGTTATTATGAACACAAAACATAACTGAATGAATTACAAACGAAAACGATACAAATATCAAAAGGGAGGAACGAGGCAGTAAGTAATAATGAAAACAGTACAATGAAGATAAATATTTGTTAAAGGAGAGAACTATATAAACAATTGTAAGATGAATATTGCCACTGGGAGTATATATGGGAGTCATTAAAGTAAATGGGTTTCGAGCAACGTAATTTTCTTTCCAGTCGGGAAACAATATAGCTATAGTCCACAATATTTCAATCTTTTAATTTCTAATCACATCTAACCTGCCTCGAAATATTTCGATGCAATATTTTATGTGTTATACGGATGTTCACGGTGATAATTGTATATACATTTGGAATTATATATGTATTTCAACAAGATATTTGAAATTTTTGGTATATTTGATATATTAATCGATATCTATATACTAATTGTTGTTTAACGAAATGTTAAAAATACATGTTCATGGATTTGTTAATAAATGTTTCTACAATATAATTTAATATTATCATTTCGTATTCAGCACCTAGTACAAATTCGACACCAAATATCCACCGACATTTTAAACATTGAGAACTCCCTTTGAGCATTTTATAACAATCACTGTCAAAGTGATGGAGGTTCTGCATGACCAGCTTTTGTTTGCTCCCTCTTGAATACATAGAACGTACCGTCAGTGCATAACAAAATAATGATTTTATAACCTTCATGAGCACGTATCCAGTACTCGTTTCGGTTGGTTTTTACAATTTTTTGCAAATAATCTTTATTCTGCTCATACGCAGATTGTTTCTACGAACTGGCTCTTACAATCAAATGTGCTATAACAAAAACTTCTTGTATATATTGTTCAGTTGCTTTGGTCAAGTTCATATTGTTCACTTCGCTCAACATTTGGCGCCAGTCACCACGAAATGAGTCCAGTGTCGCATTAGGCTCAATCGTAGTAATAGCGATGTATAGTGTGTATGTACTGAAAATTGACCCACCTACCACATTTAAGATTTTTCCAAAAATCGACTTATTAATGTCTTGTAGTTTATGTCCCCAGAGCTAAGGTCACGAAAATATCTCCTTCTAACATTTTTTGGCAAATAATATAGGCTATGTTACGCATCATTAACTTTACACCTAATTATCTAAAAACTGGGTAATCCCATTGTTTATAAAGTCCAACTAGGTTTTTGTTCATATTTCTGGATATAATTTATCAATTTTAATGTGTGACCCCTTAATTTAAAGCTTACTTAACTCATAGCCTGCCATGAGGCTGCTTGCACGCTATTGTTACGCTGCTTCTTGCATGCTAGCAAACATTCGTAATAGCAGTTATTGTTCATGCCTATTGGACTGTGCCTAGTGCTTTGCACGCTCTATTGTTAGTACTATCGCGTTAATCCGATTATCTCGTTATAAATCTGGCACTGGGGGGATTAGCCCTGTGGCAGGATAAGAGTTAATGTAGATTCATATAATACTTAAAAACAGGAATAAAAATTTTGACCAACTGGACTCATTTCGTGGTGACAGGCCCCATTTCATCAGCACTTCTTGAGGCTAGATTTTGTATTCAATTGTAAATCCCTATAGGTCACTGTCGTCAGACAGGTAATGATCATAATCATCAATAACTCTCCACTCCTTTCTCGAATAAATCCGAATTTCCTTTCCGACAATCACGATTACACGGTCATTGCCGTAATTGCTCATGATCTGCCTTTTATCAAATGTAACGTCATCGGATGCGTCGAGCTGATCGATGACGTACTCGAGGAGACCACCATCATCCAAAGAATGCTTGGTGAGCGTGAAGGTGCGGCTCCAAAAGGAGGAGGATAGAACGTAGAGGGCGTCACTCTCTGTGCAGGAGATGGACAAGTACGTCCTGCCAGGTTCCTTGATTTCATGCTGGATTCTACCGTCTTCATCAGTGATGATGACCCCTTTCTTGTCCTCTCGAAGAAACACCAGCTGACCAGTCTTCGCCGCAGCAACGCTTGCAACCCCGAAAGGAACTTCGAAGCTATCACTTTGTGGATCATGATATGATCTCTGAAAGGCATGGTTATTGGGTCGATGTCGGTATACTGTTGCGGATTGGAATGAAAAGACGTTTTTTCCGGCGAAATGTGTCTTCTGTTCTGTTGTCGACGTTGACGCTTTCTTTCCGGTTCCTAGAACTTTCTTTCGCACATCAGGTGACGACAAGCCTTAAAAATGATAAATGGACAGTACGAAAAACAAAATTACTTTTATATAGGTTTTACTATCTTAACAATAGTATATAGGAAGATACTGGATACTTTAGCCACAAGGAGAGTTGAGCTTCCCCTCAAAATTATATTTAGAGTTCAGAAGTTCAATCAATAGCACCCACTGTTAAAAGTGCTTCAAATATCTTTCCTTTTAGCATCAGTAGGCAGAGGTGTGGGAGTCTAATAAAGACACACGTCACCAAAAACACAGACACAGGTCACACAAAAACACCGAAATACAACAAAAAGTGAATCTCAAAAAACTTCACGTATTTAAACAAAATAAGATTGCCCTTTCTGTTTCTCAAATGAATTTTATATGGGCTTACAAGACTTATTTATATGGAATTAATATTCTTCAAAAACGTGCTATTCGTACTATTACAAGACTTTAAGTACTCCCTTGTTTTATGATCTGAAATGTTTGCCGATCTTTGATCTCATAACATTTTAACAATTTAGTATTCATGTTCAATTTTTATAAACAACAGCTCCCATCAATATTTAATGACATGTTTAAAACAAACTATGTTGTCCATTCTTATGTAGTGGCAGATCCAGGAGGGCAGCACCCTCCCCTGGGAAAAAACAGGTAAAAACTTTACCTTTATTTGTTTATTTGTTTATTTGGTGCTCAAGGGGGAGGGGGGATGCGATTTTTAAATTTTCGGGAAAATAAATAAATTAAGTGCTCACTACCCCCCCCCCCCCCGTATCATTTTGATGATTCCAAAACCTCACAGAAAAAACTAATACATAATTATGTAAACCACATGATCTACCTTTCAAATCACTTCCACATAGTTTTTGTTAACATTGCAATTGCATGACCAGGGGGGTGTTTCACAAAGATCCCAAGTCGAACTTAACTCTAAGTTGGACTTAAATATTATGGAGAGCCATTTGTAGCCTTAAAATAAGCTATATTCAAAAATGAAAATTCAAGTATTTTGTACTTTTTATAAATTCCACATCAAGAACATGAAATTTCCTCGATAATAGAAAATATGAATGATTTGAATCAACATTTTATGCCTTTTAAAATAACTTTTACAAAATATTTTCATAGATGCTAACGGCTTTCCATGATTGTTAAGTCCAACTTAGAGATAAGTCATGTTTATCTTTAAAACAGATATTTCTTACCTGATCCTGAAGTGACCATGTTCAGTTTCGGACTTCCGGTAAAACAGGTCGACCTTGGGGATGTCTGGACAGGAAGAGCTGACGCTTGATGTGCGCTGAAATTTCCAGCTGCCGAAGTGGCTGTTCCCTTGATTTTATGTGGCGATGATTTGAGAAGAGTGTCGAGTGTCGAGAAGAATGGTGGTGTCTGTGCCATCTGGTTACCTACATAAATAATCCGTCCTTTGCAATCCGTTGTCATCATTTCGGTGTCAGCGGACCAAGAAGATGGAGTTACTGACTTCATAGCTTCAAAAGAAGAGTAGCAACCATTTCTGCCGTTGATTTCAGATAGTTGTACCATACGTATTCCCAATTCGAGATTGTCTCGAAATGATATATACAACACCTGGTCTTTAAAGGAAACTGCCACTTCTGCGACAGACTGGTTGTTCTGGACACTAAGAAGTTTGTCATTCCATCCAGATCCCTCGCCATCAAGAGGGCTTTTGTACACGTTTCGTCTGGTTTGCAAGATGACATGACTGTTATTACAGAAAACGCGGGAGACAGAAGACTTGGAGTTAAGTTTAAGAGTGGACTTTACTTGCCAAACTCCAGATAACACAACATCAGCATAGGAGGACATTGTCAGTGAAAGATGATGGCTTTGTATTGACGTACCTTTCAGAGCTAAGAGGTCATCTACAGCCGCCACTTTGGATTCCTTTGCTAAGAGTTCCTCCATGTGCTTGATGAGATCATCGGGTAGAGCGCTAAACTCAGGTGCCTCATTTGTTACTAAGATACTGTCTGCTTGTGATACCACACGCTCGATATTGTCTGTAATCCCTGAAATGTGGTCTCTGCTGAGCTTTACATTTCTTTTGAATGCCCTCTCGAGCTTGCCTACTTTTGCGAGAAGCTGTTCCTCTGCCTCTTTCAGATATGACATGGCTGCAAGCGTGGCAGCAGCAGTGCTTTCTCGCATCTCTTGGAATGTTTTGGCTGCACCGGCTCGCTCTTTCTTCTCGACCTTATTCATGTTCCATTCCATCTCCTCCTTCCGCTGCTGACACCTATCCCGAAGACGTCCTATCTTTTCTTGCATTTCATTGAAAATTTGCCGCAGCGTTGTACAGTCGTGCCCATTGTGTTCTAAAACATGGCAGTCTCTGCATATGCGAAGTTTACAGGTTTTGCAGTAGTAGCTCATCAACTCCCAGTGTTCTGCACACTTGGACGGGTTCCTCTTTTCAGAGTCCTCCAACGGGCTAACCTTCACCTTCCCGTTGTGGATTTCCGAGAGCAGGACAGTGCGATGCTTCATATACTTGAGCTTCATCCTTTCGTGGGACTCGGTACAGGATTGGCAGATAAATTCAAAGCAATCTCTACAGTAGGTTATCAGTGGAGTTTCAGTATCCCCACAACTATCACACCCTTTTTTACTCGAGTCCAGTTTGGTCTTCATGACTTCAAGGATTCCACATGTGAGCGGGTCGGACTTGAGGCCTGACACACCCTTTCCCGGTAGAGTCGATGTTTTCCGGCACATCGGACATTTCAAGCGCGAGTTTGCTTCTCCTTCTGAAGAAACGACCATTTCCAAGCACTTCTCACAGAATGTATGATCACATGAAGAGAGATGCCTTGGGCTGGTAAGGATCTGCATACAGACCGCACAACACAACTCCTTCTCAAGTTTTTCAACAGATTTTGCTGCAGCCATCCTGTGACTTTTGATCAAAACTAGAAATGAGATTTGGTCTCTAATAGGCTAATTATCAAAGATTCCGTCTAAAGGCCTCCAATTTAAGACAACACCGCATGACTTATAAGAACACAACTCTAGTCGCTAACTGCCACTGGCTCTGAGAATAACTACAGTAGAAAAACATGAGTATATATATTATACAAATTGTGTGGGGATTCCCCGCCGCAACTGTAATCCATATACTTCTCACATAAAGCAGCTATATATGCCATTGTGCAAATACGTTAGGGGTACGTGCGCTGGTATTCCCCAGTCACATGCACTAGACAACCAGGAACATATTTACTTATGTTATTCATACCATATTTTCATAATCACAAAGGTCAGTTCTTAACAATGGTTGTGGTTGTTATAGTCCACAAATATTACAACATGGACCTATTATGAACGCTGTTTATACAAAAGTGGAATTAATGAATGCCTGCAGAAGAATCACTGAATGATAATTTATATATCTAAGCTATTGTCGGAGGTTACAGCCCACGTTGTATTTAACAATTTGAGCTCAATGTAGGCCTATATTTAGTAGGGGTTGGAGCAGGTGGGGGGGGGGGGGCAACAGATTTTGATACTTTCCATAGGACAGAGACGAAGCGTAGGTCTAGGTCCCCGGGCAATGGAAATATGAGGATAATGAATTGCGAGAGCATGATATAATATACCGTTACAATGGAAGGATTGGGGAGAGCTAAATTATTTTCTCTTCATGTTATCTCACAACTCTCCCTTTCTCTCTGTTTTCCATGATATATACCGTTACAATGGAAGGATTGGGGAGAGCTAAATTATTTTCTCTTCATGTTATCTCACAACTCTCTCTTTCTCTCTGTTTTTCTTCTTTTCTCTCGTTTTTCCCGTTTAATTTGTTAGTTTTTGTTGGAATTACTGTGCCCCCCCCCCCCACCGAGCGTCGCCTCTGCACAAAAGACATGAAGAGCAGAGTCTCCTATTTACTTGTCAAGGTGTCATGCCCCCCACCCAGTCCCTGACGACAGGGTTCAGATACACTATTGTCAATGAATAACTCGGCATAGCGATGACGACGATTAATATATATTATAACAGATGTCTCCTGCCTGCAGTACTCATAGGAAAAAAAATCTTGAACTATGGCAGGCCTTTCATGCCGTTGTTGGTTGTTCCCGCAATTTGTCTCTCAAGGGACGATCGAGTAAATCGTTGTCACAAATCTCCGGAGTTGACATTTCCTTCATTTATATCGTGTGGAAGAAAACAAATGACTTTGATTTATACCATGGAAGGAAACTTGATTATGCCCCATAACATATTTAATCTTGAACCAGATATAACATTAGAAGAAAAATGCGCGGGAAACTAAAATATTCAGATTATTTCTTTTGTCTTCAACAATAAACTATCCACAAAAATTAAAATCTTTATATTTGTAATCATGGTGTGCACGTCCCTGAAAGATGGTGATAACAACCAGTGCCATGACCGGCCTGCCATAGTTCCATTCTAACTTTAGTCGATCTCAGTCTTTGTGAAACATGGCCCTCGTCATACTGGAGAGGCTCATACTCATTAAGGTGAAATGTAAATTGAGCTTATATAATATGTATTGGCCGATTAGCATTTGTTAACAGGGCTTTAATCCATTTGCTATTACATTTTTCCCGAGTGAACACGGTAACAAAGTCGTATTAAAATAGTGATGGCAGCAACAATTATTGCTGTCATGGTCAGGGGCTAATCTAGCCTTTTTCTTAGGGGGAGGGGGGGGAGGGGGTTTGGGTTTTTGTTTCTTCATTAAAGAACACATGAAATGTAGTACCATCAATATATTGCCAACAAATACATTGCTGTAGTCGATGACGTAGTCTGGGTTTGATTTAGTCATTGGGGGAGAGTACTGATGCCATGGTGATATATTGCAGGCACAATGCAAAGCCCAGCTAATACCCCCTTCACATACACGGATTTGTCTTACGAGTCCTTACGGATTGCCAACTCGTAGTCAATCGCAAGCATCCGTAAATAACTCGCTGGTATCCGTAAATAACTCGTCAGAACTCGCAACAACTCGTAGGCACTCTTGAGGATCCGTGAAAGGAGAGGCAATTTTTTTGACATGTCAAAAATCTTCTTGCGAGTGTCCACGGATTGATTTGTCCGTAAATAGCTCGTAAATAGCTCGTATCAATCCGTTACCATCCGTAAACCGCTCGCAACAACACGTACCCATCCGTAAACTGCTCGCAAGAATCCGTTAATGACTCGTAACAGATTTTTGTAACGATTCGTTATGGTTAGTTTACGATTTGTTTACGGATTATTTACGGATTATTGCGAGCAGTTTAAGGATGGTTGCGTGTGCTTACGTGTCGTTTACGATTTTATTCGGGTCATTTTACGATGGCTTTACGGATTGATACGGGTTATTAAGAGCATTTTACGTGTAGTTACGAGTACTTTACGAATAGATACGTATACCTTACGTATGCTTACGAACTGTTTACGATTTGGGCAAAGGTATAAAAGCTGCAATTTCGAACACTTTATTTTCAGTTTTTATTTTTTGACTAAAAATCGTAAGGACTCGTACATACTCGTAATTTACTCGTAACTATTCGTAAAAACACGTAAACAGGTCGTAACTAACACGTTAGTTGCTCGTAGTTATCCGTGACAACTCGTAACAAATCGTGGACTCTTGCCGTAAATACATCGTAATAACTCGTAATAATCCGTAATAAACCGCAAACAGCTCGTAATAACTCTTAAACCGGTCGTAAAAGTGGTCAAATCGTAAGGATCCGTGAAAGATCCGTGAAATTGTGCGATCCGTAAGGACTCGTAAGAATAATCCGTGTATGTGAAGGGGGTATTATCAACTGTTGTGCATAACACTGCATTGTTAGAATATTCTGAAGGCATCCTTCATGGGCTCTGCGCTTTATCGGGGTACAGAATGAGAGGAATGGCAAGTTCTACTGTCAACGTTGAGGGTGTGTTATCAGCTGATTGGGTGCGCGACACGGAAACGGAGAGGCTTGACTATTCCGCTCTGACACAGTCTTAGACCATGGACCCAGACGCGTACATAGGGGGGGGGGGGGGGGGGTTAACCCCCTTCATTTTTTTTGTTATGTGTGTACTTTGGAGGATGTCCCCCACCCCCCCCCCCCCTTTGTGTGTTTGCTTTTTGTTTTTTGTAAAAAAAAAACATTAAAAAAAACACAAATTATGCTAACGGATGACCTAAAAAAAGGTGACCTAACCCCTCCCCCCCGACGAAATGAAATGTCGATCGGTCAAATTTCAGTAAAAATCGGTCAACAACAACAAAAATGCTCTCCCCCCCCCCCCCCCCCCGCGCTTATTCAGCGGCTGGCTGAGTCGTTGCTAATTTTTCGGCCCGATTGAAAAATGTTAGAACCCCCCCCCCCTTTTTTTTTAAATCCTGCGTACGCTACTGCATGGACCTACTAATGCTGTTGTTGTTGTTTTAGTTTTTATGGCGTGTATCATTCATTTATAGTTACGCCGAATTCAAGTTGCTGAATAATTTTAAATGGAAGCAGAAAAGAGAAGGGGAAATGCTTAGACTGACAGAGCGGGGTTCTGCTCAAGGCTTTATGAACTGGGGTACGTCTACTCCTGCAGACTAGGGTTGGGGTGGGGGGATCGCTGGATGAAATTCTACGGAAAAAGGCTTTCGATCGAAGGACGGGAGAGTTTGGAAGAGGGGCGTCATCTTCTTTTTGCGTCTCCCTAGACCCCACAATTCTTAGTAGAGCTCCCATTAATCATCATTAACATAATTAATTATTAATCGTCAACATCGAACATCGCGAACACCATGATCATCATTATCATTACCACTGGAATTAAAATCATTGAGAATAAATCAATGCAATATCATACTTCTGAAATTAATTATGAAGAACAAACACAGACGGTTAACAAATATTTTCCCATTTTTGAGAAATTGTATGAATATGTTTTTCCTGCCCAATGAACGATCCCCCCCCCCCCAAAAAAAAAAAACAACTCTTGTTTCAAATGCGATCTCCCACTTTGAGTAATCAGCTATATGGCACCAGTGCATCGTTTCACTAAACCGTCATTAGTGCAAGTTCACCTGCCAACATCCCATTGAAACACGTGTTAAATCTCATACACGCACTTTAATAAATAGGCTGTCGGCAAACTATATGGCGGTTTAGTGAAAATAAGTCCTGGTTGACATTAACCATTCTAAAGCATGCTAAATTTCAAATTTACTTTAGTCTTTAATTAATCACTGATTGAATAATCTCCATGATTTTAGAATTGATAGATCATAAACAGAAAAAAAAAAGAATTGTATAAAACGTACAGAACGAAATACAAGATATACATGACTCGAAATTGCACACCACTTCATGCTATTAGTAGTTGTGTTAAAACCATGTTTATTCTTTCATAATTTCATTCATATAACCAATCATTCCTTCTTTCATTCGCGTATTCACTCACGTAATTATTCGATAAAATGCTATGATATCTTAAGGAGCAAAGTCCATAATGGAAAACCGTCAATTTAATGTGTAAACAAATATAATACTGAGACAGGGCTATACATATAATCAAATATTATTACTCTTTTTCCAATTGTTCTTGGAAATGATGAAAGAATAGGTAATAACAATAATATTGGTTAAACTGGGCCCACTTAGATGTATATTCATATATTCATATTCAAATTTATTGTCCAATGATTGGAAATTTGTTTCATTTGCATGTCAGTACAAGATTACACATTATAAACATCAATAAGATACAGATGGGTACAGAGTAGAACATTTAACTTGAACATAGGTAACAACAAATTTGATAGTTCAACATGCAGACTGAAATTCGATTCATAAATTCAGACAAAGTAGTTAAATTCAGTTCAAGTTCGGATTAAATTCATTCGCAATTCAGATTAAATACAATTAAAGATTTAGACCAATTCAATTCGTAATACAGATCAAATCAATTTCAAATCCCGATCACATTCAATTCGTAATTCAGATTAAAATACAATTAACAAAATCAAATCACATTCAATTTATAATTCAGACTAAGGATTAAGATTAAATTCATAATGCATAAAGAAACCCATATCATATTGAGCAGTGCGACAGCAGAATTACAACAAAAGGGAAGACATTAATCTGATGACTACGAAATTCTAAAATCGTCAAAGCTTAAACTTATTTTAAACTTAAATAGGGGATTAAAAATATCTTAACAATCATTCAGAGTTCGCAGAAACAGCTTACCAATCTGCATTTTATTTTTTACCAAAATATCTGATCAGAAATACGAAAGACACGTTCCAAACTGCAAACGCAACTTCTAACAAATAGACGATCATGATGAAATCTATTGATTGAGTGAATCGTTTTATTATGATAACAAAAATCGAACATGCAGCCCAAGAGCAAAAAATATTCAATTAAACAAATAAATTGTACGTAACACATACAAATCGTGATGGAAATCAACTAGTACCAATCATCAATGATTATGCCGAAACAAGACGAACATAAGTACATCAACCCTGCAACAATTACACCGAACAAATCCTCGAATATAACAATTAACATTATAAAAGTTGAATTTCATGTCATTCATTTCATGAAGTAAGAAAGAAAACGGGTGGCAGAGTGAAGAAGGAGACGGGTAGATAAGGATACTAGGTAGAGAGGAATGGAGAGAAAGAATAAGATACAGACAGAGAGGGAAAGGAATGGGAAGTTGTGAGGAAGGCCAGACACGAGAGTGGGAGGAGGTAAACGTTTGACGTTAACCTTTTGAATTTCATATCCACTCGACAGAGAAGAAGGTGTACATGAAAATGACGATAGCGATGAGTAGGATCATGCAGAAGTACAGGAATTTCTTGGCTCTTGGGTCCTGCTCCAGAGACCCGAGCTTGCGGTTGTGGAGCTCCTGTTCTCGAGCCAACCTTCGACCTTCTTCGGTTTCCTCACCGTAGCCACAGAACCACGCCAAGACTCGCTGCTGGAGTGGCGGCTTTGGACGCTCCTCATCCTCAATGACGGCTAAAGAGATTGATCGCACATTGGAGACATAATGATCATTAAATCGTAGGGTCAATTAGTCATTGTGACAGTTATAGTAATAGACTAATAGTATCAGTAATAGTCATAGTAAAAGTTATAGTAAAATTTAAAGTAAAATTTAAAGTAATAGTCAGAGTAATAGTCTATCGTAGGTCAAAATTCACTTCAACCGCACCTCTTCTGAAAGAGCTTCACTGATTGCCAGTCCGTCAACAAATTTCATTCAAAATGTTGTTAATTGTTTATAAGTCATTGAGTGGTCAAGCTCCTAGTCACATAACAGAATTACTTCAAGTCCAGTCACACAGTCGTAGCCTGCGCAGTTCCACAAATAAATTATTGTTCCAGACTCCTCATGGCAAAACTAAAGTAACTCGCGGGGACCGTGCTTTCGCTATTGCTGCCCTCAAACTATGGAATAGCTTGCCAATAGAAATACGAAGCACTCCATCTCTCAGTGTCTTCAAATCCAAATTAAAAACATATTTGTTCAATTGAGAGATCCTATTGTGTAGAATTTAGTATAAAAAAGGAGCTCTGAACCAGCGCAGCTGAATATATTTTCAAAGCTGCGCTATATAAATGTATTATTATTATTATTATTATTATTATTATTATCATTATTGTTATCATTATTATTATTATTATTATTATTATTATTATTATTATTATTATTATTAATAATAATAGTCAGAGTAAGAGTCAGAGTAATAGTCATAGTAATCGTCTTAGTAATACGAAGATAAATATTAACAGTTCGATAAATAACAAGAATAGTAAAAGTTATGGTAAAAGTAATAGTAGCAGTTAATTAAATTCGGAAAATACATGTAAGTAATATGTAATAAAGAAAAGGATTAATAGGATATAATAACAATATTTAAAAGGTGGAAATAAAACGATGTTATTTTTTTACCCTTTAAGAGTGTAATCAGAAATGAATGACACGTGCTACTGTAAAACAAATTCTCACCATGTCTATTTTTAACCTCTATGACGTCTTGGCTCAACATCTGATAGTCTTTCTCTTCATTTATATCGCCATCAAGCTGCTTCTCATCTGGTCGCTCAAGCTGTTGGTATCGAGTGAAGAACGTCGTTCGGATCACCTTCATAGATAGGCATAAGAAATGAGATCAAAGTTTAAAGCCCGTCTGCACTACTTATAGCTACTTGCGCCCTCTATATAGCAGACAATGCCTAATCGGTGCCTGTTGGTCCCCCATGATCCTCTTTTCCTGATTTGATGAGATAACCAACTCTCAGTGACCTTGCAGGGAGGTATAATCCCCCTGGCCAAGAAGTTACAATTGTATTGGATCTGACCATTTACACTATCATCTATTTTAATTTTGGTGATATATAATGATAAGAAAACTACCAACCGGAATGTAGAGCGATGACCCAATGATTCGAAGTAAGCCGGTGATTGCCATGTTCGCACACATTTACATGTTCATACAAATATTGAAATAGCCTTAGATTGATTTTAATAATAATAATAATATTCAGTTCTTGTATAGCGCATAATACGTTATGAAATAACATCTCTATGCGCTTCCAAAGAGATTTGGAAATTATTACCCTAGCTTTAGCTCCGGCAGCCGTTATATCAGCGCACAGTGCATTTCAAGGAATAATCCTACCAGGTACCCATTTACATCACCTGGGTTGAGTGTGGCAAATGTAGATAAATGTCTTGCCAAAGGACATGAGAAAGTCTATGCAAGAGCGTACCCGATACTTGGGCAGAGGTTCGGTCATGAGACTGATGATGATGACGGAGGCGAAGACGATGATGAAGAGGATCATGTTGAAGTAGAAATAGTGAAGCTTGACCACCATGGGTCGGGTATCCTCGTCCCAGCAAGACGGATCCGGATAGGTAAAGTCGAGGATTAATCGGATGAGCCCGACTGAAGCTCCAATCATCAAACCCCAAAAAGTGCCCTAAAATCGAAGATATAAAAACAGTACGAGGAATGATAACACAATTATCAGTAATTAAGACTCAAAGTTATTTCACACATCCAATTTTATGGTGTATTAATTCCCGTTCATGTTTTTGATTGCGAAAACAACTGAATTTTTGACAACATAAACCACAACAGTTTCACATGCATTTGACGAAATCTATATTTCCTTTATCAACTTGGCACATTAACACTGCCGATTCAAACTAACATGTTTGTGAATGAGAAAACGGAGAAAGGTCAAGCACATGTACGATACTTTCAACAAACGATGCCGTATGGCAGCCGTGCTAAAGCCAGGGTAATAATCGGGAGCGTCAGGAGGGTCAAATCTGACTGACATAAGCGCTATACAAGAACCCACTATTATTATTATTATTATTATTTGTTATATCTTTGCGTGATTTCACTTCAATCACCAAAAATGTTACGTTCACCCACTGCCTTCTGAAGGTATCAAGATGGTTTGTTACGAGCCTTTTCATTGGCTCTTGGCCAGAGGACGGCGAGGATATAGACGGCTGCCACGGTAGGCGTGACACGACCTTGGATGCGGGTAAAGTACTTGAGAAGGTTGTCTCCTTGAAGGAGGTCAATGACCGGGATCCAGAGAACACTCAGCGCGGTCATCACGAGAACGATCACCCTAGAATTATTAGAGGAGGAAATATGATATCAATGATCGACATCGTACTCTACCATACAAATGAAGTTCGTATCTGTGACAATGTTGAAGCCTAGCGGATTGAGCGTCACCTCACACACACACACACACACGCACGCACGCACACACACACACACACACACACACCACAATGACACACACACACACGCACCCACAAATATTACGCACGCGCGCACACAACTTGTACACACGCACTAACAAAAACATCAAATTGATCAAAGTTAGCCATCTTAACTTCATGACAATTGAGTTAACTAAACTCCCTTTAAGTGTGAAATAGCCATATTTAATTGCCGTTCGTTTCCTGCTCTATGTTAATACCTAAATATTCGTGCCTTATCAATCTGATTATACTTGCCATTTAAGATAATAATGAAGAGACTAACAAAAATACCGATTTCTTTATAGTGAACCTTACAAAAAACGTTTTATTTAATTTGTACATAGGTAAATAGATCGATTATAAAAATAAAAATGTTTTATGCTTTTAGCTTTTCCCTCCATCCATGCTGCCAATGGGGTATATAATGCATTTTAAAGTTAGGGTAAGTACGTGCAAAAAAGAGATTCAGCATAATTACGGAATTCTACAAAAACTAACCCCTTAGCTACATTATATATTCTAAGACTGCTTGGACAAGTGGGCCCTGTCTTAAATACTTTCGAGCAATTTTATTTGATTCAATTAATCGCAACTTGAATCATTCGCAAGTCACAACATTACTGTGTAGTAAAGAGAGATGAGTCTCTAAGTTTGCGACTGATTGCAAGACTTGCGATCAACCTGGACCAATCATCACTCTTTCATGAGACAGGTCGCAACTTCCATAGTAATAATAATGACAATAATAATGGTCATTCATACTGCATTATACGGAATACCATAGCGCTTACAATGTAAAAAAAAACATAGGTTAAAAGACACAAAAGACCTTCATTTTTTGTTATGTTGACAGATTTTGTATCATTCGATTTGAGTATGATATATATTTTATTCTATATTTTAGAAGAAGTTACACTAGATCGTTATCGTTTATCGGCAGCAGAAAAAGAATGATTTGGCAATTACGAATCCAGAAGTTTTATTAATCTAATGGAACGAAGATTACATATGGGTAAGTAAGGAACAATTCTGTTTGGGAAGGTAAGAGGGGAAGTTTTGCTGATTAATTTATAAACTTAGCGGAATAGTTGAGAAAAAGGAAGACAACTGAGTCTTTTAACACAGGGGGTGCTTGTGCTCTACACAGGTAAACGTGCCACGGGACTTTGAATACTCTTAATCCCCCCCCCCGTCTTTTGCAGAGAGTACCCCCAAACATAGGAATTGCAGGAATCTATCATTGCTAGTAGTATAAAGGCCTGACTGCATGACGGCGTGTCAACTATAAGTTCTAATTGAATAATCATAAATATAAATAATGGATTTTCTGACAGTATTAACAAATTGAGAGCCTTAATCGCAAATTTTATGTGGATGAAAAAACTAAACCATACCTTCCAACAATCATCATCTCTCTGTTGCTGGGCTTTGTATGGTAGTATTTCTGGCGGATGAACTGCCAGATATCAACAGTGAAAAGGGTACTGATGCTATTAAGCAATGACGTCATACTGCTGACAATCGCAGATAGCATTACGGCAAACATAACTCCTCGAAGACCTGGAAAAGGAAGGGGAGGAAGTTACGTCATACGGAAATATGTTGACAGCAATTAGTGTTGAAGATTGTTTAGTCTCTTATAAATTCAACCCATCACTTTATTATGGATTTAAACCTCCATCAAAATTAATATATTAGCAGAAACTGTCCGTGTGACTTATATAATCGAATAATAATGCATCAAAAAAGAATTATCGTTGGTGAGAGTGAAGTGATATTAACGAAACATGCCATTAAACAAACTTTAATCTTGATAAACTTATATAAACAAAGCGGCAAACTATAATTCATAGAACCACTCAATGAAGATTTTACTTGAAGTTAAAATCATGTGTATTGTGAAGAAAACCAGTGTACTGAAGTCGAAGGAGAACCACTGAACTCACCTGCCGGCATGATCCCTAGGACGAGAGTTGGGTAGGCAGTGTTACTACAACCCTTGGGGTTCCCGCAAGCTTCCATACACGTTTCCGGTGAAGCACATGCTACGGTATCTATTAAGCAAATATTAATCGACTACGAGGGTAATGGTACAAAACTATCATCGCCGAGGTGATCTCGGGGCTACTATCATCCCGAGCCGCAAGGCGAGGGATGATGGTAGCTCCAAGATCACCGAGGCGATGATAGTTTGTATCCATTACCCGAGTAAAGGAGGTTAATATTTGTTTTATATCCCACATCGGCGATAAGGTCTATTTAAAGTGAATTTTACATAATTAAAAGAACTGATTCTGCAGACAGTTTAGCTTCAGCTAGATTTGACAAAGCGCAACATGCATGCAAGTCATGTAATACAGTCGATGCGCGCTCATTTGACATTGACATTGACATTTCGCGTAACCTACTTTGCTATGCGCTATATGCTTATTCAATGGGCAAGTGGGCCAGCAGCAAAAAATTGCGTTACAAAAGTACTATCTCAGGTAGATAGTACTTATCTATCATTGATCATGTGACTTCGTTTAGACAAATCAGATTGCAAGATTCTTAGTATGCGGGATATAAATAACCATATCACAGTGATAGTAATAATGATAATGATGACAACAGAAACAACAACGGTAACGACAATGGTATTAATGATAATAATGATGACGATGATGATGATGACAGCATTAATAACAGAAATGAGGACAGTAATATTAATAATAGAGATGTAGAGGTGTGCTTCGCTCACGAATACGTCACATGTCTCTGGATCCCATGGTTTGCGGTTGAAAAATAAAATTTGAGTTACAAACTGTTGTTTGTATTTGTAATGTCAGGCCTCGTTATAGTCTGTCCTTTTAATTTCTCCTTTTAACAATCATTTACTAGTACTTCTTTTTGGTATACTATTGTATTCTATTAATTATTTAATGGACGTTTCACCTTGTTTCAACCTAATTTCTGCTAATTTCTAATGATTTTTAAACAACCCATATTAAATCAAATCAATTAAAAGCTGTGTCTAAATTGGTATAATAAATTACAGATTAACACTGATTAATGTCTAACGAATTGCGATAGTGCCATGGTGGGGATTCGACCCATGGCATTAATATCATCGTTATTATATTCATTGTTTACCTGTGTAGAGGACCCTGGCAATCATTCCTGGTATAACAGTCATGAAGAGGGGTAATATCTTACAGAACCCAGCGAACAGACACCCACCCTGGGCGTGGGAGAGACTCTTTGCTGCTAAGGCACGCTGGACCATCACCTTGGAAGAAGGAATTGATAAGCAATAAAACATATTACATAATCATGTTCATTGTGGGCCTTTGTTTCTAATGGTAGCACTGTTTTGTCAGCTTTGGGGCATATTATTTACTCTGCACCATTATGTCCCCCCCCCCCCCCCCCCCATATCAGCGTATTTCTTGTCAAAAATCTCTACTATGAGGCAATTTAAAAATACAAGTTGAAATCATTCCGAGAGGGTAAGAAAAGCAAGTTTACTTTCAGACGGTGATATACCGCAGCGATTGATTTGGCAGTAACCCCTCTCAAAGCAGTATTATTGCTAAGGTTTATTCTATCATCTGTTATTCTCCCAATCAAGGTTATAAAGACTCTTTCTATTGCCTACCTGTTCGGCGCACCAGTAGGTCAGAGAGGATAGAGTCTGGCCAATCAAGAACCCTAACCAAGGAAAACTGGAGGTGAACGGATCGATGTCTCGAAGCATCTGGAAGGAATCCTCCTTTGGTATACCGCAGGTGTAGTTTGGTGTGTTGAGAGTGGCGTTTGGGATGGCTCGAAGGTATCTGATCTTCAGTTCCTGGAAGCTACCAATCTCACCGTAACCTTCGAAAGAATGTTGCATATAGCGGAGTTATCATCATCACCAAACCAGGCGCGGATCCAGGATTTCTTTCTGGATCCGCCACTGACCAAACAACCAACCACACAACAACTGTGCACAAGGTAACATGCTTTGGGAGACGTGTTTATGAATTGGGAGGGGTATGTGAGTAGTGGTGCGTGAGGATGTGTATGTGTGTGTAAGGGAGAGAGAGAGAGAGAGAGAGAGAGAGAAACTGATTTATGTTTGTATATACACATCAAATATTATAAATTAAGATTAGTTACATTTGGGACCGACCTTCAACGTCACCGAACGACTTAACTCAGTTTCGAACCTGGGTCGGGTCAGAGCCAGTTTGTAGGTGATGACAGAGAGCTGACCGTACTACCTCATATCTCCCTTAAAGCCTATCTGCACTAGTTTGGCCAGGAGGTATTTGACCTCCCTGCGTGGTCACTGGCAGTTGGTTCAAATCAGCTCTCAATTAAATAAGAAAAAAGGGACCATGGGGATCAACGCGTATCACTTAGGCATTGTTGGCTGTATAGAGGGAGCAAGTAGTTACAAGTAGTGCAGTCCCGCTTTAAGTAGTTGACAATATTAATCGATTTCTATATACTATGGGATTGAGAGGAAAAAAGGGTTGTGAGTGCTGAACCAAATCACTAGTTTGCCGACGGGTAAATAAAACCAATAGCCTATTTAATACCTAAAGGTCTTCATATAACACAGAATGTTTTACATGCATATAACTATGTTCATTATGGAATTGTGGTCGATTTAAAGTGTGAAGGGTGAAGAAGAGGAGGGTCTGTTATTATGATGGCATTCGTCAATTATGCAAACACTGGCCAAGATAAATCTTGTAATTTCCGGGACGCCTACGAGCTTTCGATTGTATTTCCCTTACGAAACACAAAATACAACATATTACCATTGTACAAGGTGAGGACGCAAGAGCATCCTTTCTTCTTTTTTTTCTTTTTGAACAACGTAGGTGGTAAGAAATCCCATTTGTTAGTCCAATTTAATACACTTACTTAATACCATCAGTATGATGCCACCGATGATAATGATGAACACTTGTACGGTGTCGGTGTAAATGACAGCTGCTAAGCCACCTTAATGTATAAATGAAATAACATAGTGCAACAAGTAACAGTTGGAGATGCTATAAAAACATATTTAAATTTTCGTTATCAAATCAAATTGAATTAAACATATATTCTTATTTCTTTGCATCTTTTACCACCGGTCACTGCCTTCTGAGAGGGAGGGGGTCATGGCTTTGTAGCCTTTACTTTGAGGCAAAGCCCTGCCCAAACATAAACCGATAACTTTACATTTACAGGTGTCCCTAATGTATCTTGTTCCTTTCGACGTGTGTATTATATCATTACCAACCAAGACAAACCCACACCCATTAAATATGTACTTCCGTTTCCAAACAAAGAATTTCACAACACGCACTCAGAAAATAAAGAAATACAAACAAGGGACATTTATCTTTATATAGATTTCTCAAAGAAAATGACAGTTAGTCTGGCTATGAATCTCTGCGTCGAGAAACGTAAGAAAGACAAATAAAGTTCAATTTTAGCAGTTCAGCAAGATTTTCCATACATGGTGGAGGAACTAAATTGTATGTAAAGTTTTTCAGGTCTACATCATGTCATTCTTTTTCTTCTAACTACATTTTCGAAAGATTTAATATCTATATGAAAAATGGGTGTACGGGACTGGGTCTTCATTTCATTCATCTTTTGTTCCACATGTAGCAAGGAGAGTGAAGACAACAACAAAATACCTGTAACAGTGAAAATGGCCACGAAGATAAGAAGAATACCAATGGCTGCATACTGGTTCCATCCTAACGCCTGAGTAATGAACAAGGCTCCCGAATACAAATCCACCTGTTGCATGAAATATGGAAGTTAGTGTATAATCAGAACAGACTTAACTGAATAGGTTCATATCATTGGTGATATAACTTGAAAATTACTCCTTTCTTCACCATCAGTATAAATTGATATGTGTCGGTGAGTTGTCGCCCGCCGTGCTGGAAGCTTCTTCAGATCATAGGTCTAGTGAAGAAAGAACTAATTTTCATCTTTTGCAGAGGTAGGGGAAATGGAGGAGTGATTCAAATTAGGAAATACGGGAATTCGTAGGTATAACATCTAAACTGTACAGAGATGGTTTCTGGTTTCTCTCAGAGAAAACAAGTTGAATAGTTCCAGTGGAAAGGTAGGTGATGTGGTTTTGGAAGGAATGGGGGAGAATGGCCGATCAAAGGAAAACAGATAGACTACATCAATGAGAACGGATGAATGGGTAATAGGATTTTTTCCAAATAACATCATTTAAAACCAAGACCCCTTGACCCATAAAGGTGTAATGATTTCTTTTTTCTTCAAAGAAAAACAAAGGTGTAATGAAGATGATAAAGACGTTGGTGATGATGAGGATTCCTGATTGCATTACGCTTTGAGAACATTCGTAACTGTCTTTGTTTGACAAATGATCCACTCACCGAAATTCTAGATACAATGTAGAGGAAGATGGACATGCAGGCAAGGTAGATACGGATGCGATTGCTTCCAAATCTTTTCATCATGTATTCCGGTAGGGTACATACCTACAATTTTATCATGGGAGAATAAGAAAACCGACAATGCATGACATTTAAATAGATTTTGTTGCTGTATTGAAATATACTTAAAGAATAACTAACCCCAAAGAATAATTTTAGTTGTTCTGAGAGATTTATTGCATTCTTGTCCATCAATCTACAAGATTCCCCATCAAAGTGTATGACAAATTTAAGGCATAAAGCAAGAATAAATGACAGTTTCTCAGCAAGACATGGGCATTACAATTTGTTTGATTGCATGACGTAATGTTCGGAATTGTTTATCAATACATTAATTACAAAGAATCCAAAACTCAGCAGCCAGACTAATTACTAGAACTAAACGCAGAGAACCCATACTCAAACAATTGCATTGGTTGCCACTTAAGTCCCAAATTAATTATAATATCCTTTTACTGACATATCAACAGGCGCGGATCCAGGATTTCTTAGGGGAGGGGGCCCATTTTTTTTTTTTTTTAGCTCCCGAAAATTTGGAAATCGTGCCGACCGAATAGTCGCTCAGTGGGGGTGGGGGGGGGGGGGGGGGGGGGTGGGTGGGTGGGGGTAGTGAGCACTATTTTTTTTTTTTTTTTGCTCCCGAAAATTTGAAAATCGCGCCGGCCGAAAAGTCGCTCAGTGGGGGGGGGGGGGGGCAACCTCCCAAAAAGGTTAAAAATCACGTGATTTTACATGACCCGTACCCGGGCCCCCCGGTCCCCCCCCCCCCCCTCTGGATCCGCCACTGCATATCAATGTACAGCCCCATCTTATCTGCAAGATCTCATTCCCCTACAACAAAAATTAAGATCAAATAGTAAATCCCTCCTGGTAACTCCAAACACGCAAACAAAATATTATGGCACTCGCTCTTTCAAAAATTCTTCGGCCGAATTGTGGAACAGCTTGCCTGATATTGTCAAAGAGGCAAGCACAACATAATCATTTAAGACTCTGTTGAAGACCTATATGTTTGTAAATTGTTCATTTCGTTCAAGCTGTTTAGTAACTTCTTAGGTTATAGTATCATGTTCATATTTACATCTAATTTATTTTTCATTTTAACAATTTGTATTACCTGAGTACTATCTATTACATGTAAGCTATATAAGATTTGCTTTTCATTATATTTTTGTTTTTGTAATTAATTATTTTCATGTATGGGGCATAATGTTCATTTCTATTCTGCCCTATCTCTATTTCCTTATTTTCTAAGCGCATAGGGACTTTCTTTGTGTTAGTGATATGCGCTATACAAATAATGTTCATTATTATTATTAATATTATTAACTAATTGTATTCAAATGTAGTTGTATGGATGTTTCCTTCCCAGGTGTTTGTGGTTTTGAAACATTTCATTCACCTACTATTATCATTTGTACTCCAATTGCCAGAACGCAAATTGCATAAATAAGTTGGTACTGTTCTGGGACGAAGCTTTCGCATAAATGAACACGGGTTTTCAAACGCTGTATTTTAGTAATTTTTAATAAATATACCCTATTATATTTTTTCACCAAATGTGGTGTTACCTATTCGACTATGAGTTTCCCTCTTCGAAAAGTCAGGTTTTGTTATTGAATTAAAAGGTATTTCCAACTAATAAAGCTTGGTGCATGATCGATGTACAACTCCGCCTGGTACGTCACATTGTCAAGAAAATGGCTGCGCCCATGTCATGCTAAAAGGCATTACATCATGCCAAGAAATCTTCATTTATATATCTCTTTTACACGTTCTTAAAATGTATTATACATCAAATGACAGGAATTCATTAATTTTTTTCAGAATACCTACACTTACTCTTTGGGTTAGTTTTTCTTTAAACATTGATATACAACAACAACAACAACACATCGCATACGGCATTTCTTGATAGTCAACTGATTATAAAGAGGTTTTCAATCATGGTTAGTTCTCAATTTTGTTGATTCTAAGATGAATATTTCCGAGTTAAAGGTACGCCGTTGCTCCCTTCCCTCAGTCGTGGCACAGGGACATCAACCAATGCATTGTTACACTCAATCCACTCTTTAAAGTACGTATCTATTTTTGTTAAATCAGCTGGGTTATCAACATCCCTCTTAATAATAATAATAATACAGCATTTGTTATGCGCCATCGATCTAGTAAACTATTCTGAGGCGCAGAGGGATAAATTAACAACTAATATCCTTATTGCAACTAAATTCAGAATTAACATCTGCCACGGTACTTACCCCTGATGCGATGTAAACAGGAACGAACAGGTACGCCATTAGGGGTAAAAGAGACAAGCCCTGAAACATACAGTGAAGAAAATAGGAATGTATTATTAAGGTATAATTCGGATTAAAGTCACTTGGTATCTGTTGTCATTTGCTTTGTTGCAAAGGCGCCGTGCTTGGAAAATTCATTTCGTTCATTTCTGTTGAAGTTTTTTCCCCATGTACATATTCAATAAGTTTCATTTTACATTCGTTAATGACAACATTCAACCATTCTTAGATTTTACAAGGACTCATTACACTAAAGATATATATATGACGTTTTATTCATACTGGATACGTTATTAGTCGTGTTGGTAGTCCCATGATGAAAGATAATCAGCCGGGTAATTTAAATGACAAAATCATCTTTGTTTGATCAAAATCGGTTCAGAGACGGATGAAATATCCCTCTATATTAAACCATTTGTAATATTTGTGGTGCCCCACAAATATTCAGTAATTTTTAACCAGCCGTTAAAAAACGAGATAGCATCTCATACGTTTTATTTCAGCCGATGCCAATATTGGCTTTCGTAGGCTTTTTTAAAGTGGAGCTTGATAGTCGTGGTCGTATTCAATCTAAATTCACACATTTTGGGGTCTAAAATTACCTTCATAGCAATTTTAGGTTCTAATAAGAATAAGAGCAATAACCATGCACTTTGAAGGCATTTGCAGTATTAAACATGAACTCAACTATCCCTTGATAGGTGACTTACATTGAGGTCAAATGCAGCGGGGGAGATGCCCGTCACAGCGGCATCACCAGCAAGTCCAACGAAATGTTCACTCCCAATATTACTGGCCCAAATCGATGCACCTACCTAAATGGAAATAGAATCAGCAGAAGGAAGTAATCACTACCAAAACAAACTTTTCAATTTGATTCCAGTCTAATGCAGTCAAACATGATATTTGAGATAGCCCATTTTCCTTAAAACTATAATACAAACCGCTGTATATATATCACTCCAAATATTTGTGCCACTATAATACCGTTTCAAATTGAGAAGTTGAGCCAATATAATCACTTTGAAGAACAAATATGAAATCGATTAATTTTGCGATTAATTTTGAAATATTTACCTATTTCATATGGTATTTTACCTATTTTTTATGAGGAATACAAATCAAATATATCCTATACTCCTTTAAGGTGATCTTAACTACTGATTTATTTTATTATTTAAACTAACTTCAAGCCTATTTCTCTCTAAATAAACATCCCAGACATCATAATTTAAGATTGTCTTCAAACCAACTTACTGGAAGCCATGTCATGTATCTTCCTGCCAAGAAGTACCCATTTACTGTTCCTCGGTTCGATGTAAAAAGCGCCTTTGTAAACGAAGAAGAAGAAAAAAGGGGAAATTAAGATTATAGATAATAAATCATTGGATAATGTAACTTTTTCTTCATTTTCCTCCTCTTTTTCTGCTTTTTCTTCTTTTTCCTTGATGTCGTTATGAATTTTAAATTATTATAATTACTATTATGAATATTATTGTTACTATCATTGTCGTTGTTCTTTTCATTATTTAGCAGCTGTACAATATATAAACCTCAAACCTGCAATTAATTTTAAATCTTTTGGGGGATGCGCCTTTTGCGGCTGGCAGTTTATGCATGTGCCCCACCTCTCTTTTTAAAGGTTAATATGGTAAATGCATTATTGACTACAGAAAAAAAATACTATAAAATATAAGTTCATGAAACCATTATGATATTAAAATTAAGATATTATATGGTATTAATTCATTTGACCCAACTCTGGGTCTAGGATCATGTTAAACAAATTGAACATTTTGCAGAACACAATAGGCCAAACTTCCCTTTTTTTAACCCGATTTTGAAGAAAAACCTATAAACCATATAAAGCCTAAAAGATTCGCCTTAGAAAAAGATACAGTCGTATGATTGTCTTTAGATATCTGAATGTAGCAGATTTATTGCAAGTGTTTAATCTATCTTCAGGTCATGAGAGGTCAAAACACATACAAAACATAGACAGCATGTTGTTTCTCAAAGGATATGAATGGACATGTGTACGACAAGTGTTGCTGAATTACTTGTGAAAATTGCTGATTTCGATCGTTTCAACGTATTATGTACATTCTGAAGTGTGGAATACATTGGAGTATGTGACTTCATCTGGAAATATATCAAATTGGAGTAGCCAGCACTACAATTTTTGAAGCAAGTGAGTGATTGAATTTGTGCTATGAGTTTGCAGCGTCCCGTATATTAATTTTGGCGTGGTGTTTCTTGCTGTCCAAGCTGGTCAACCCAGTTGAAAATTACTCTTGACTCATTGTTTGGTTCAGTGCACAATGTCAAAATCACATTCTTCTTCTCCAACTGTGAATACAAGACAGACAGCTGCTGTCACTGCTTAAGTTGTTGCAGACCTGCTGAAGAACACAGAGTTTGTTAACCTGCTTGATTCTATTGTTAGTTCTGCAGTGGAAAGGAAAATTGATGATCTACTAACAAAGGTAGAATCTCTTCAAGGCCAGATGTTTGATCTTCAACAAGGAATGTCCATGAAGGACAATGAAATAGGTATGCTGAATAAAGCTGTGGCTGATCAGTCCACAGAAATTTCATCACTGAATCTTGCCCTTGATTCGTTGGAGCAATATTCCAGGCGCTCATCCATCCGAATCCTTGGAGTTGAAGAGAAGCAGGGAGAAGACACCGAAGCGGTTGTAAAGGAAATCATAACAACAAAGCTGGGAGTTTCCCTCGAGCCATCATGTGACATTAGGGACTTTTAGAATGAGTGAACGAGAACACGACGAACGCCGACTGATCATGCGTGTCAACGTACTTAACTGCCCATGTTGGCTACAATTAGAAATCTTTTAGATTGCACTCGACGATATGCATGCAGGAAGTAACACAATAAACATCACGGACAAAGAAAGAGGACATTCCTCATTCTACCCTCAACAAAAGAACATCCCTTCACTGCTAATATGTAAATATGTGTAGAACAGGTGCATGTGACACCTGTTCTACACATTTCAGCATGTAAAGGCGCTTTATAAATGTCAATATGTATGTATGTATTGCATGTACTAGATTTAGGAAAATCAAGGTTGACGCATTCTCGATCGCCGACTGAGACCACGTGACGCAGGCGCAGTGCCTTAAAATGACGTCACACGTTGCAGTCAAAGCTCTTGACGTGCATTTCTAAAAGTCCCTATTGATCGCCTACATCGTACCGGGTCAGCGAGAACAACAACCACCACTGCCAGACCAAGATCTATTATCGTCAAGATGCAATCCTACAAAAAGAGGAGAGAAATTTTGTTGAACAGAAGAAAACTGAAGGGAACAGGAATCCTGATTGTTGAAGACCTCACCGTAAAAAAACAGTCTCTTCTAGCAAAGACTCGTGCTCACAAGAAGGTCATCTCAGCTTGGTCATCCGATGGCCGTATTTTCGCTTCACTACCCGCAAGTGGAGGAAAATCTGTACGGAAACTGATAAGGAATAAAGAAGACTTACAGCTCCTGTAAATTGACTCATTTCACCGTACAGGATTATGCTGTAAATGGAACTTGATTTGAAATCTCGCTGACTGTTTGCGTTATATTTGGCTACTTCAAGTCTTTTATCATTTTGCTACCGTAAACATTAGTTTGATGTGTACAATTTTTTATTTATTTATTTTGTTTGTAATTTTATTTTGTGTGTGTGTGTGTTTGTGTGTGTTTGTTGGTGTGCTCTGAGAGTGTATGTGTAATGTCTGGCATTTGTGCTAATTGCAGAACTTCTATTACTTCTACTTCTACACAGTCTTCATTTTGTATTGATTGCAACTCTATTATATTCCCATTTAATTATATTATCGATGATAACAAATTTTACTGGTCTGTATATACTTATTTTCATATGAATTCACATGTTGACCTTAGTAAACTTCAGGGTTTGAAATTTAATCCATTTGATACAGATTTCATGAGAACATCTGAGAATGAACTTTTTGATTGTGATTCTAATTCTATAAATGCTGTTGTAAATCCATGTAAATATGTATTTGCTGATGATTTTTGTAGTAATTTCTCATGTAAACATTCACATTTTTCAATGCTACATTTAAATGCTAGGAGCTTAAAGAAAATTTTTGATGAATTTCAAATACTATTATCTTCTCTTTCTTATGAATTTAGTATTATTGGTATATCTGAAACGTGGTTTAGTAATAGTACAGAGTTGTCATTATTTAAGTTGGATAATTATAATCTTCTACAATCATGTAGGGCCACACGTAGAGGTGGTGGAATTGCCCTTTATGTTTAAAAAGATTTAAATGTAACACTGCGATCCGACATTTCTTTTAATGCACCTGCATATGAGATTATTTTTATTGAAATTCAAGGAAAACCGAAGCCAATTACCATTGGTTGTGTATATAGACCTCCAAATACTAATATAAATTGCTTTTATGATAAAATGAATGACATTCTAGTAAAACTGGAAAGTGAGCGAAGAGATGTTTATATTATGGGTGATTTCAATATTGATTTACTGAACTATAACACACATTGCAAAACAACTGATTTTCTAGATTTAATGTTTTCTTTTAATATGTATCCTTTGATTTCAAAACCCACTCGTATTACATCTTATAAAGCATCATTAATAGATAATATATTTACTAATACAATTCATAAAAGTAAATATTCAGGACTCATTTATTCCGATCTCTCTGATCATTTCCCAATATATTGTTTATGTAAAGATAAAGAAAACTATTTTGTTCCAACTCACAATAAGAATTATAAGAAAAGATTAGTCGATGACAGAGGAATATTTATGTTCAAGGAGAAACTTGGTACAACTGATTGGCACACAATATATGATAACAATGATGTAAATGTATGTTATGACTATTTTATTGACAAGTTTCGTACGTTATATGATGAATGTTTTCCTGTATGTACTTCAACATCACGCAAATTTAGTCATAAAGTACAATTTAAGAAACCCTGGATAACTAATGGTATTTTGAGATCAATTAAGCGTAAACATAGAATGTATAAAGTTGCAGTTCATACATTAAATACAAGGAAGAAAATAATATATAATGATTATAAAAACAGGTTAACTTCTATAATTAGAGCTTCAAAAGCTGAATATTATTCCAGGTTATTCTATTCAGTCAAAGGTGACATGGTTAAAACGTGGCGAGAAATTAGTAATTTACTTGGAAAAAATAAACATAGTTCATTACCACTGAAAATGTTTGATGAGAATTTATCTTTCCATTCTTCAAAAGATAAAGCGCAGGCTTTCAACTCTCTTTTTATCAACATGGCTAAAAAACTTTCAGCGTCAATTCCAAATTCATCTAAATCATTTAACGACTTTTTGACCGCACCATGCATGTCCTCTTTGTTTCTAAATCCAACTTCCTCTCATGAAATAATTAGACTCTGTCATGAACTCAAAATGTCTAAAGCAACCGGTCCAGATGATGTATTAACTTCTGTGTTAAAAAAATGTATACACTTTTTTGTGGACCCATTGTGCAATATCTATAATAAATCTCTTGTCTCAGGAATATTTCCTAACAAACTTAAAGTGGCCAAAGTTATTCCGTTATACAAAAAAGGACCAGTAGGTAATATAGAAAATTACAGGCCAATTGCACTGTTGTCAACTTTTTCAAAATTACTCGAAAAGATTATGTTTAAAAGACTTTATACATTTTTGTTAAAAAATAATTCCTTAGCTTCAGAGCAATTTGGTTTTCGGAAAAATTATTCCACGTCTTTAAGCATATTAAACATTACAAATTATATAGCGAGTGCATTTGATGAAGGGAAATTTTGTTGTGGAGTATTTATGGATCTCTCCAAAGCATTTGATACCATCGACCATCACATCCTGCTAAAAAATTGCATTAATATGGTATAAGAGGTGTTCCTCTAGAATGGTTTAGGAGTTATTTATTAGAAAGAAAACAGTATGTGATGGCCGATGGTACAGAATCTGATTGTTTGTGTATTAATACGGGTGTCCCACAGGGATCTGTGCTCGGGCCACTGTTATTTCTGTTGTACATTAATGATATTTTAAATTCCTCAAGTATTTTAAAATTTTCGAAAGATTACAGATTTCATATTGCTCCGTTTAGTCTCATTTCACAACGCCCCCTATCGTCAGAGTCAGCAGCCTAACACGTTAGCCTATGGACGTTTAAAAAAAAAAATCGTTAAAAATTCATTTTTTGTTTAAACGAAAAGCACATCCATCCCGACGTACGTTATCACTAGCTCTTTCATTAGAGCCCTCATGTCGCATTGACTTTTCAGTCAAAGGTGACATGGTTAAAACGTGGCGAGAAATTAGTAATTTACTTGGAAAAAATAAACATAGTTCATTACCACTGAAAATGTTTGATGAGAATTTATCTTTCCATTCTTCAAAAGATAAAGCGCAGGCTTTCAACTCTCTTTTTATCAACATGGCTAAAAAACTTTCAGCGTCAATTCCAAATTCATCTAAATCATTTAACGACTTTTTGACCGCACCATGCATGTCCTCTTTGTTTCTAAATCCAACTTCCTCTCATGAAATAATTAGACTCTGTCATGAACTCAAAATGTCTAAAGCAACCGGTCCAGATGATGTATTAACTTCTGTGTTAAAAAAATGTATACACTTTTTTGTGGACCCATTGTGCAATATCTATAATAAATCTCTTGTCTCAGGAATATTTCCTAACAAACTTAAAGTGGCCAAAGTTATTCCGTTATACAAAAAAGGACCAGTAGGTAATATAGAAAATTACAGGCCAATTGCACTGTTGTCAACTTTTTCAAAATTACTCGAAAAGATTATGTTTAAAAGACTTTATACATTTTTGTTAAAAAATAATTCCTTAGCTTCAGAGCAATTTGGTTTTCGGAAAAATTATTCCACGTCTTTAAGCATATTAAACATTACAAATTATATAGCGAGTGCATTTGATGAAGGGAAATTTTGTTGTGGAGTATTTATGGATCTCTCCAAAGCATTTGATACCATCGACCATCACATCCTGCTAAAAAATTGCATTAATATGGTATAAGAGGTGTTCCTCTAGAATGGTTTAGGAGTTATTTATTAGAAAGAAAACAGTATGTGATGGCCGATGGTACAGAATCTGATTGTTTGTGTATTAATACGGGTGTCCCACAGGGATCTGTGCTCGGGCCACTGTTATTTCTGTTGTACATTAATGATATTTTAAATTCCTCAAGTATTTTAAAATTTTCATTATTTGCTGATGACACTGCTGTTATTTCTTCTCATAAAGATATTAATTTACTAATTAGTAATATAAATTATGAATTAAGGAAAATAAGTGAGTGGTATATTTGTAATAAGTTGTTTCTTAATGCCGAAAAAACCCACTATGTAATTTTTCATTCTAAACAAAAAAGGATTCCTAGTCATGTTGCCCCGGTGCGTATTAAAGATGATGTTCTTAAGAAAACTGATATTGTTGAATTTTTAGGTATCAAACTTCATGAATCACTTGACTGGTGCCACCATATTACCCATATTTGTTCAAAAAATTCAAGGGGGGTTGGTATCATGTCATTCTTTAAAAAGACGTTGCCGAAACATATATTATTAACTATTTACAACAGTATTGTTTTACCGCATATCAACTACTGTAATATTATTTGGGGTAATACTTACAAGACTCATTTATATAAAATTCATATTCTTCAGAAACGTGCTGTTCGTATAATTTCTAATTCTAACTATTTGACTTCAAGTGCTCCTTTGTTTTATGATTTAAAATGTTTGCCAGTCTTTGACCTCATAAAATTAAACAATTTAGTCTTCATGTTCAAATTTCATAAACAAGAGCTCCCATCAATATTTAATAACATGTTTAAAACAAATTCTTTTTACCATTCTTACGAAACCAGAAATAAATCAAACTATCATTACCCCTTTGTACGTACTTCCTTGACCCAACATACTTTAATATTACAGGGTATACATGATTGGAATTCCTTACCTTATAATTTAAAAAGTAGTTCAACCCTATCAAAGTTTAAATATTCATGTAAACAGTTCTTGTTTAAATCAAATGAAGTGCACTGAGTAGATTTTTTTTTTTTTTCTTCTTCTTCTGTACAATGTTCTGCCTGCGGTGTGTGTTGGTGTGTCTGTATGCATGTGAATGAATGAGGGTGGGTGTATGTTTGTTTTGATAAGTTTTACAATATTTGTTATAATAATTTGCTTGTATGATTACTTTTGTACAGGGCCCCATTCTCACAAGCTTTGCTTTTCTTGGGGTCCTTCCGATTTTGCTGTTAATTTGATATGTATTTTATTTTGAATTTTAATGGAAAATAAATGAAATGAAATGAAAAAATGAAATTAAAAAGATATTTGATGAGCAAATAACACATTAAAGGGCACTGGTAATCAAATCCATTGACTTAATAAGGCTTTAGTTTTGCAGATCCAAATAAGACCATTACCCAGGGTCATAATGGTCATAAACGAGATAATAATTGTTAACCAAGCTGGGCACATGCACTTTATAGGGCTCTTACTGAAATTAAAATGTATGAATTTGGGTTTTGTTGTCACAATTGTAAATGAATTCACGAAATGGAGCACTTACGTAAAGGCCTGCTCCGAAAACAACCATGAAATAACACACAATGGCTGCGTAATCACCAGGGACGAGAACGGCAGTCGCCATTTTGAAAATGGTGATATTCCAGGTTGCTGTTGTTTGGTTAAAATAAACAAATTGACCTGAGAGATAGGGAGTGAGAGATAGGGAGAGAGAGAGAGAGTGAGAGAGAGAGAGAGAGAAAAGAGAGAGAGAGAGAGAGAGAGAAAGACAAAAATTTAGAGATTTCATTTTTGTATTACTCTTTAGATGTTATTTTACTGTGATGGATTGTGTCATGTTTGGTACGGGGTCCACGCCGAATCCCTCCCCCTCCCCCTCCTGAAGAAAAAAAAAAAACAAACATTGAAAAGGTTATCTTATAAAGGACATACTGAGGCAAGGCCTAGCCGATCGTGATGGAAAAGTGTAAGTTAAAAAGGGTATCAAATGAAACATATAGTGATGTCCATTAGAACCAATTCTTTTAAAAGAAGTATGTATAACGATGTAAAGAAAACTGCTTTACTCGCCCTTACTGACGTGAACCGCTTTTTTTTCTTGGAAATTTCCTTAATTTCTTATGCTGCATAATGAGCGATTCCCTTTGAAATTAACATCAACGTATGATAATAACATAGAGCCAAACCTCACTATTGATGCTACCAAATGGAAACAGAAAAAGTGCTGGGATTAAAAACTGTGACCTAACGTTTGTTGAAATACCATTGTAAAACACGAACAGGGATGGTACTTGACGCAGGTGTTAACAAAAAAAATATAAATGAGGAGAGACTTACACAACTCCGGTCATGATTTCAGGCGCCTTTATATATACTACCTGAAAGTCAGTGAAAGTGAGAAACCATAAAGCAACTATTCCTCGAATATCTTTTATATACCATAAAAAGGTTCTATAATACATGTGTGACTTATCAATCGTGTAATGTTTACGGTCTGTGTTGTAAACTTGCAGGTAGACCTAGTCTTAGGGTGTCTGATCGCACACTCGATTTTGTGTGCTAAAATCCTTCCCTAAGAGATTGCGCGCATCCCTTTGCAGTCTACGTGCATTGCGCGATCATGCAAAATTGGTCAATGTTTTTTATTTCCAAATCGAGGTTCAAACCTTCATTGCTTGTAATCATGAAGGTGATACTCGAAAAAATGAGGTGTCATACGAAAGAGCAGGTTTATCTCCATAATTTCAAAGGGGCATCATCTCGCTATTAAATGTAGATATAGGCCTTAAATTGAGATTGGCGGTCGTCGGCGCTGTGTGCAAATGTAGCGACCAAATTAATTGCACAAAAACGGTATGATAGCCGCGCTGCGTACAAACTAAGTTTTAACACGTAAACCAATGGGGATCGCAACTATTTTTTTCTGGTACTCAGAATCCTGCGGGAATAGTCACTAATTAATGGGGATCGCAGCAAAATTAACTATTTTTCTGGTACCCGGAATCGTGCGGGAGAATGGCTAAAATCACGACTGCAATTTCGACCAATCAGATGGCTAGATTTCTAAAGAGATGTATACCAAGTCATCTAGTGCTCCTCAACACTGTACGTAATAGTGCCTGGCAACTTCAGTGCGGGTCACCAGCGGGCAAGAGCACAAAACATCTGTATGCGCTGTACGTTTTGCGCCGAAAGATTACAGATTTCATATTGCTCCGTTTAGTCTCATTTCACAACGCCCCCTATCGTCAGAGTCAGCAGCCTAACACGTTAGCCTATGGACGTTTAAAAAAAAAAAAATCGTTAAAAATTCATTTTTTGTTTAAACGAAAAGCACATCCATCCCGACGTACGTTATCACTAGCTCTTTCATTAGAGCCCTCATGTCGCATTGACTTTTGAAAGTTCACCCACCGTAATTTTTCAAAATAGGTTGTAAGCTCGCCATTGCTTATAATACACATGTGAAACAAGTCGAACTTTGGACTCTGCCAAGCGATTGTAAGATTATAGGTCAAGCACACGAAGGATAAGAATCATGAATTATCATAGATCACTTCTGCTTGGTTCATTATTTCCATTTCATCCAACCCCCCCCCCCCCCCACCGTAATTTTTTCATTTAGTAAAAGCAAACATTTAGCCGAGGTAAGCAAAAACATGAATATTCATGACACACCATGGACTATTCGGTTATTCAGAGGGGTGCAATCGGTCATCACGTCAAACTCCCCTAATTGCCACCAAGTATTTCATATCATTATATAGTTTGGTATGTTTCTTTTACTCACTCATGAATTATTAAATAGCAATGATGGTTTAAAGATATGTAAAAGAAATTTTAGTTGATATTTATTAACAAAGTAATTTATATTTAGCAAAGCAATCTCACATACAAAATTACTATCAAGTGTCGTCTGCTACGCCGATTGTGGCCTGCTTCGTTTAAGGCACATAATCGTTTGGACTGTAAGGTATACCAGGGAGATTTGTATTTTCCAACGTATAGCAGGAAAATGTTGTATATGCGGATCCTTTTAATGATTACGTAATGGAAGTGGCGAGACGCCACGATTCCGTATGGTTTGAATAACTTAAGCAGGTGAAAGTTATTGTATTGAGAAGGAAAGGAATGTTCACACCCGACGGCGCGGTGGCCTGTACGTATAGCGAAGAAGAAGAAGAATGTATAATTCGCGCCATTGCGCGAGAACTCATCAGACCCAATGGCATACACCCGGTACCCTGCAACACAGTGGAACATTCTAAGAAATTGAAAATTTATCTACAAAATAGACCTCTTGAATCATCTGAGACGTAACTTACCCTATTCTGATGACTTCAATGAATGTCAAGATAACAATGGCTGCGTTTCCATCCAAAAATAAAACTAGTTTGCAATTAGAAAGGGTCCATTTCTCGATAATTTCACAAAATATATTTGCCGACGCATTCAATATGACGTCATTGACAGCTGATTGGCTAGTTGACGTCGAACGAGGTATATTTGTGCTGCAGTGATCCAGCGAGCGAAAATGAGACAATTGGAGCAATATGATAACTATGTAAATTGTTGTTCATGATGCCATCTATCTAAGTTCATGTTCCAATAACACTGCAATGAGGATGCATCGTTTGTGACCGGTGTTGCGCGAATACGTCACGTATGTGTAGTTTTTTAACGGAAAATACCCGTTTTTCATACATAAAAAACGATAATAAATATAAGTGTATTATGCCGATTTATCACGAAAGCCATACTAATGATGAATAGGCTTCATCTTAACTGTATACATCGTAGCACCGCTTCTAATCATTGGACAACGTGATGTAGTGCATGTCTGTAAAATTTCACTTGTTCGGGGCAAAGTGGATGGGGCATATAGTGACATGTGTTATACAGCGTTTCACTTTGCCCCGGAGGTCCGGGGCAAAATGGATTTTTTATATCTTCATAGTGTTACATAGTGTTTCACTTTGCCCCACTTTGCTCATCGCCTTCTACTAATCTATAATTATGTAAGAGGCGTCCTTTCTTCTTCTCCTTCTATCGGCCCCCTGTTCATAGGCGCCGGAAGTGGGGGGGGGGGGGGGCAGGGGGGGGGGGCAGTTGCCCCCCCCCCCAATCAAAAAAGTGGGGGGGGGGCAAAACGCATTTTTTGCCCCCCCCCCCAAAAAAAAAAAAAAAAACGCCCCCCTCCCCTCAAAAAAAAAAAAAAAAGCAGTAAAGGAGTAAACATGGTTTGTATTTTTAACCCAAAAGAACATAATAATAAAAACCTGAATTAAATAACATATACAATTCCATTCAAAGAAAAAGTTCACAGGAATTTAATTTCATAAACATTGCGCATGCCACCTATACGGTATTTATCAATGGAGGTCTGTATAATAGCGATACGCGCATATCGTGGACATATTGTGCGAGAATGGAAAAGCGTGTCTGTTTTTTTGTGTTATAAGGGTGAGAAGACATGAGCCCCTGAACGCTGGCGTACTGAAGGGGGGGGGGGGGTGGGGTGTATTTCCTATTCGATACTAGTGATTTACAAATATTGCTGTTATGACATGATTTTCCGGTATTTTTCCCCATTTTTTTTGTAAGTCACACCTTTTTATACGTTTGTTGGAAAATAAGAAATTCCCAAACACTCGGGCGAAAAATACGCTTATTTAGAAGGCTTTATGTCATGGTCTGCAAAGTGGCTGGGCTCGAACCCCCCCCCCCCCCCCCCCCTCCCCTCACTTTTTGAAAAAGTATGTTAAAGAGAAAAAGAAAAAAAGACGGAGATAAAAAAAAAAAGTGACCTGCCAATGTCACAAATAAGGTATAACAAATGCTCATCTGACCGTAATTAAATGCCTAAAACCCCCCGAGCTTCCTGGGGTTGTGCCCCCTGGACCCCACCAAAGCCCCTAAAGCGGGCCCCTAGATGCTCATCTGACCGTAATTAAATACCTAAAAACCCCAAGCTTCCAGGGGCTCTGCCCCCTGGACCCCACCAAGGGCTCTAAGGCGGGCCCCTGGATGCTCATCTGACCGTAATTAAATACCTAAAACCCCTGAGCTTCCAGGGGCTCTGCCCCCTGGACCCCACCAATGGCCCTAAGGCGGGCCCCTAGATGCTCATCTGACCGTAATTAAATACCTAAAACCCCTGAGCTTCCGGGGGCTCTGCCCCCTGGACCCCACCAAGGGCACTAAGGCTGGCACCTGGATGCTCATCTGACCGTAATTAAATACCTAAAACCCTGCGCTTCCAGGGACTCTGCCCCCTGGACCCCACCAAGGGCCCTAAGGCGGGCCCCTTGATGCTCATCTGAACGTAATTAAATACCTAAAACCCCTGAGCTTCCGGGGGCTCTGCCCCCTGGAACACGTCAATGGCCTTAAAGAGGGCCCCTGGATGCTCATCTGACCGTAATTAAATACCTAAAACCCCTGAGCTTCCAGGGGCTCTGCCCCCTGGACCCCACCAATGGCCCTAAGGCGGGCCCCTGGATGCTCATCTGACCGTAATTAAATACCTAAAACCCCTGAGCTTCCGGGGGCTCTGCCCCCTGGATCACGTCAATGGCCTTAAAGAGGGCCCCTGGATGCACATCTGACCGTAATTAAATACCTAAAACCCCTGAGCTTCCAGGGGCTCTGCCCCCTGGACCCCACCAATGGCCCTAAGGCGGGCCCCTGGATGCTCATCTGACCGTAAATACCTAAAACCCCTGAGCTTACGGGGGCTCTGCCCCCTGGACCCCAACAAGGGCCCTAGGGCGGCCCTGGATGCTCATCTGACCGTAGTTAAATATTAAAACCTCTGAGCTTCTGGGGGCTCCCCCCCCCCCTCTGGAACACATCAATGGCCTTAAAGAGGCCCCTGGATGCTCATCTAACCGTAATTAAATACCTCAAATCCCTGAGCTTCCGGGGGCTCAGCCCCTTGACCCCCTGCCGAGGCTTGACCCCACGTCAATTTACGCTCTACCTGATTGTTAATACTCCACTTTGAAAAATGTTCCGCGGGACCTGCATGTAACGTGTAAGACTGGTGGTGATGCAGATATATCGTCTGCCCCCCCCCCCCTTCCGAACGTTTTTTCTCATTACGTCACAGCCCTTGGAAGGTGAGCCCCCTGGAGTGTTTGCCCCCCCCCCCCCCCCCCCCAATCCCAAACTGCTTCCGGCGCGCCTGCCCCTGTTGTCTAGGCAGACGGTGCAAGCTGCTTACAAGTCTCTTCTAGACCGACTTCCAGACATCACACGCCCAGTTTACGAGGCAAAAATCAAACACTCTGTCATGCATCACATCGAGACCAAAGGCCCTCCTTTATTAGCACGTCCTCGTCGCTTAGCAACCGCCAGGTACAATTTTGGCCAATCTGAATTCAACCACATGCTAGAATTAGGCATCGTCCGACCTTCTGGCAGTGATTGGGCATCCCCACTTCATATGGTGCCCAAGAAAAACCCCGGAGGCTGGAGATCGAGCGGTGTCTACCGTGAACTAAAAAGGAATACAGTGCTGATAAATATCCTATTCCCCATCTTCAAGATGTGACCTCAGCTCTAGCAGACAAGCGAGTTTTCTTCAAAATTGATCTTATCAGAGTGTACCACCAAATTCACGTACACAAAACAGCCATCACCACTCCCTTTGGGTTATTTCAATTTGTGCGTATGCCTTCTAAGGTACGAAATGCCGCACAGACTTTTCAACGGTTCATTGATGAGGTAACCCGTGGTCTACCAGTTGCCTATATACGCCTACATCGATGACCTCCTCATAGCGAGTGAGACACAAGAGGAGCATATTTAACACCTCCAACTAGCTTCACTTCTCCCGACTCTCGAAATACGGTGTCGTCATTCACCCACTCAATTGTGAGTTTGGCGCATCTTCCCTCACCTTCTTCGACCAGGAAATGGTCTTTATTGAGTCTTAGGGCATTTTCTTATATTGCTCCTCGCCTGTGGAATTCCCTTCCATCATCTATTTGCTAAAATTGACAACCTGGACCACTTCAAAGCTTCACTCAAAACTCACATCTTCCTTCAGACATTTAAATGCTAATTTCATTGGAGGAGCTCGCGCCTTTGAATGTTATCTGAAACAGATATATGGCGCCATACAAATGTTGTTCATCAATATCATCATCTTAGGATAGGATGGTGACATCAAATTGATACAAGAACATCATAATAAGATTCCGACCCCGAAAACCTTATTGATATGTAAACTTTCATCGTACCAGCCCTTTTCTTTTGGAACTACATTTGAGCTAAACTGGAGCTCAGATGGCGGCCCTTTTTTATTTGGCCAATATGACCAGCATGACAGCCCCAAGGAGACCTGAAATTGATACAAGAACATCATAGTCAGATTCTCTGACCCTGAAAACCCTAAACTTTCATCATACTAGCCCTTTTCCTTTTGAAACTACACTTGATCTTAAGCTCAGATGACGGCCATTTTGGATTTGACCAATATGACCAGCATTACAGCCACAAGCAGACCTCACATTGGTAAAAGAACATCATGATCAGATTCCCTGACCCTGAAATCCCTATATATGTATAAACTTCCATCGTACTAGCCCTTTTCCTTTTGAAACTACACTTTTAGCTCAGATGGCGGCCATTTTGGATTTGCCCAAAATGGCGGTCCTAGAGGGCGCCCTTCTTGGCGCCCGGCAGAAATCGTAATAGTATCAGCTACCTCTGGGCCAAATTTGTTGCTTTAAGAAGAATTTGCGACAAACATCCCTTATACAGTCCTACCAGCCCCGACTAGAGAGCGTCGGCAAGTTATTGTTTTCTTTCAAGATGCCGCCAAAAGACATCACAAAGGTGCCGCCGCCCCCTAAACCTGCGTGTTGTCACTGAATAATGTTAACCATTCATATCGCCCTACATACGATAATATTTCTTAACGGTAGGATATACATTCGCTGAGTACAGACCGGAGGTAAATGACCTCGAACCTTACGCGGGTTCGGCATGGAGAGTATTCAAAGAGATAAAACTCTTTACAGTGTGAAATTTTACGATACCCAACAAAACCTTGGTTACATATGCTGTTCGTTGATCGTAAAACGCCTCTTTTTATGCTAGTTTATGTTGATTTAATTGCATCGTTTTACAATGTTAAATAGTAATATCAAGTAATAGGAAGTAATAGGATTGTAAATACTTTGAAACATTTTAATAATATATACACCCATTTTATGTCAGTACGATAAAGTTGTTATGGACCGGACAGTATTTATGGGAAAGTACTCAAAACATGGGCCTGGCAATTAGCACCCATTTTGTCACTCTTTTTCAAGAATCTTTGAGGGATATCTTATCCACATTCTTAACATCCTGCATATCCTTCACCTCTAGAACACCATGTACAGTGCACTCTCATTATAAAGAAGTCCTCGGGACCCATGAAATTTCTTTATAATCAAATTTCTTTATACATGTATCAGGGTTGCAAAAACAATAGAATACAAAGGGAATCCCACATATGGGACCAGAGATTTTACTTCTTTATAATGAAATTTTGTTATATCGGTGTTCTTTATAACGAGAGTGCACTGTAAACGTTTCTTCACCACATTATCGCACATCAAATAAGCACAATTCCAACACGTAAAAAAAAAACCGAAGCGCCCTACGAAGTTATTTAGAATTTTCATTATTGTTGGGATATCCATGCATAATAGGATTTGCACATGTCTATACCCATCATGCTTTCACCCCCCCCCCCCCCGATGCACCACAACATGTATAAATCTACAGGTAGCCCCTTTCATCTGGCCAGACGCAACACATGGCATCTATCTCTAGTTCCCAAAAACTCTGGATGCTGAACAGGCTTTGACAAGTAGCAGAATAGAAGTAGAATAATATAGTTGGGAGAATTAAGGAATCGATCAGATCAGTTTTTCCCAATTTGTACCATGAATATTGATCCGTTTTCACTCAAATTTTCATATTATCTTTAATTGTACATCTAGCATTGAAGTCTCTACCTTAGCCCCAATATCTCTCATCTGAACAATGTTACAAAGTCCCTTTAAGAAAACTGCAAAAATAGGGCATGTAGCTATTCAAATATTGAATAAAACGTGTGGAACTGTAATCCACTCAATGAAAGCAGAGAGTAAAAAGCAATGATGAGATTGGGCTCTGGATGTTAAATGTGGGTCAGGCTAGCTCTTCATAAGAACCGCCAGTCAAAGGGAACAATAGGGACTTTTAGATTCCGGCGCACGAAGATATATGGGGATTGCTACGATCGACGTCCTTTTAATGCACTGCCTTGAATGGACGCCACGCCCATCAGTGCACGCAAATCTAAAAGTCCCTACTATTCATAAGGACCGCTCTACATAACGCGTGACTAAATGAATAGCGATCCTTTGTAAATAGCGGCCCTTATACATAGCGAGAAAACCATAGACAATTTATCTCGCTATTCAAAAGAACCGCCATGCATAAGAACCACTATTCATAACGACCGCTATACGCGTGACTAAATAAATAGCGAGCAGGGGCCCGTTCCTAGAAACCGTCATAAGTCTTAACTTCTTGACTATCCCATTGAAACGCGTGTTAATTCTATAACACACGTTACAATGGGATAGTCAAGAAGTTAGACTTATGTCTGACGGTTTGTAGGAACGGGCCCCAGACCCCGTCAAATGTAGTCTCAGGACTAGATGACTACCCCCTAGGATAGTTGACCGGGGGGTAGTTGTCCAAGAGGATAGTTGTCTGGGGGTAGTTTTCCGGGGGTAGTTGTCCTAGGGAGTAGTTGTTCGGGGGGGGGGGGTAGTTGCCCAGGAGGTAGTTGTCCTAGGGGGTAGTTGTCCTACGGGGTAGTTGCCCAAGGGGGTAGTTGCCCAAGGGGGTAGTTGCCCAAGGGGGTAGTTGCCCTAGGGGGTAGTTGTCCTAGGGGGTAGTTGTCCTAGGGGGTAGTTGACTGGGGTGGTTATCCGGGGGTGGATGTCCAGGGGTAGGTGTCCTAGAACCAGTTAATTACTATGATACTAGGTAAATTAGATGAAAGGTAGATATGCATAGTACATTGAAGTGATAATAGCCCAAATTGACAAGTGACAAACATATTTCAAAAGCAGAGAATGTGATGATCGGAAATCCAGGAAAATGGATTACAGTCACGTTAATACTTCAAGAACTAAAGATTTCAATCAAATAATCTAAGATGTGTACCTGACTTGAGACTCATTCGCATATAAACCGGCAAGACCGAGAATTTTTTGTTACGATGACGTAAAGTGTAATACGCTTCACATTTCTGTATATTTATATATATATAATATATGCCATTAATTTATTCACTTAATTCATGAGAGTGAGCAAACTTTTTTCTTTCTTTTCCTGGTCAATACGTTAATGCATGCACATCACCCAACACGTAGGCCCATATTCTGAAGTCAGGTTTAGTTAAGCCCAGGTTTAACTTTTAACCCGGGTTTAACTAAGCCAGACTTCAGGTCTAAGTATCATTTCAGTTTCTGAAAGCAAGGTTTAGTTAAACCTGGGTTTAAGTCTAGTCTAAACTTAAACCCAGGTTTAACTACCATGGAGATGTAGTCTGCTTCTACTGCATATGCTCAGTACAGCTCATCCATTTTCTAGGGTAGCTGATATAGGTTTTTTTTTATAGCTGGATTTCGTGCTGCAAATTTAATAATTTCAATTCAAAATATCCGACACAAACAAATCTCTTTCGAAGCAACCGTTGAACGTTATGGCGTGATTTTTGTTTTCGTTTACCCTTTAATTTATTGTAAAACTGCTGAAAAAGTCGAAATCGAGGTGGAATTGATCTTTACGAATAAATAAATAATCAATAAAAGGGAAACTATTATATAGACTTCAGAAACGCAATGTTAAACCTAGGTTTTAATCTGAGAGTTAGGCGCGACTAAGACTAGACTTAAACCTAAGTTTAAAGTTAAACCTGACTTCAGAATACGGGCCATAGAGTTTACTTCTCATCCGCTAATTACCCCTTCCTTCTATTGTATCTTGAAGGAACTGTTTAACCACGTAAAACAATTAAAACATATTTACTTTAACTGCAGGGTAAATGATCCAGCTGGTCGTGGAGAGAGCGAACACAGGTCTTCCAAAGTGCACGAGATCCCGACTGGTCGAATGTGATACATAAACTTGGCCCGTAATGTCGTGTGTCTGCCGCATAGGCCTACATAAGCAGTTTTTCCGCGTCCCGTTTCGATTATTTGGTTGGATATACTAAATTGTATGGCCCATGACCTCAGCCGTTCAACCATAAGATTCATGAAGCATTCATTTCGGCTATATTCACACGCATTGTCCTATTTTTAAAATTTCAGTTTGCGAAAGCTCGGAGTAATAAACCGCGATATATGCAAACAACGGCAAGGGTTCACACGGTAACCGAATAAGTATAACAAGTTTTAAAATGCAAGCGATGCATGGAAGCAGTCATTTCAACTACAGGCTGATAAACCTCGAAGTCTACTGCGTCTTAACATAACTTCGATTGAGGCTCCCTCACTATGAACATGACTAACAAAGAAAGCGGACAAAATATGCAGTTCCTCAGGTAGACAAAGGAACATCCCTTCACTGCTATTATGTAAAAATGTGTAGAACAGGTGTCACATGCATATTCACCTTTTTACATAATAGCAGTGAAGGGATGTTCCTTTGTCTACCTGAGGAACTGTATACTTTGTTCGCTTTCTTTGCCCATCATGTTCATAGTGCCTGTTGCCCGTAGTTATCACACTGATATTAATTTGGTTTTGAATAGAAGCAGCAAAAATGAGAGAAAACAGGGCGGTGAAAGTTTGATGAAAATACGATTTAAAACAATTCTGATTTTTTTTGGAATGTGCAATCAATCAATCAAACACTAATTGACAACTGTGTGACTTATCTAGCGGGTTCTAGGACACCTGCCCCTGGACATCCATGCCCCGGATAACCACCCCAGTCAACTACCCCGTAGGGGAACTGCCCCCTAGGGCAATCGCCCTCTAGGACGATTACCCCCAGGACAACTGCCCCGGACAACTACCCCCTAGGATAACTTCCCCCGGACGAATACCCCAGGACAACTACCCCCGGACAACAACCCCCAGAAAAACTAACCCCGGACAACTACCCCATACGACAACCATCCTCTAGGACAACTACCCCCTGAAAACTATCCTAGGGGTAGTTTTCTGGGGAAGTTGTCCGGGGGTAGTTGTCCGGGAGTAGTTGTCCTACGGGGTAGTTGTCCTAGGGGTAGTTGCCTGGGGGTAGTTATCCGGGGTAGTTGTCCGGGGGTAGTTGTCCTACGGGGTAGTTGTCCTAGGGGGTTGTTGTCCGGGGGTAGTTGTCCTGCGGGGTAGTCGTCCTAAAGGTTGGTTGCCCTAGGGGGTAGTTGACTGAGGGTGGATATTCGGGGGTGGATGTCCAGGGGGTAGGTATCTAGCGAGCTCCCTCCCATTTGCCCTGTACTAAAAACCTTCACAAAAATTATATTTTTCCCTAAAGTGATTGAGTATCTTTATCTCAGATTCTTAAAAAAATCCTGGATTTAGCTCATGCTGCAATCATAATTATAAACCTTTAGTTCAGTCAGAAATCCCATGATGTTTATAAGCCGATCGACCGTCTGATTATAAATATATTTATGATTGGAATTCGAAATTTAAAAAACCCGTTTTCCGAACGGTTTTTATCACCCTACAGTCTATTGGGGAAAATGAGTATGGTAAAACCGGTCACTAAAATATTTTTACTTTTTGAGGCAATTCATGATCATTTTGAAGCGCAATTTGTGTAGGTCTTCAATAATACACCATATCACAAATACATAGGGCCATGCATCTCAGAATTGGAATTGTTAAACAATGCCTTTAAGAAAATATTCAATCATACATTTATCCTAAATTTAATTGTTGCAAACATGTTTTTTTTTATTTAACCCCTGTATGAAACAAATCTATCCTGTTATAAATAGGTAAGAAAATGAAAGATTATGAAATTGTATGTTCAGAGAGAAGCTCAATTGTACGTCACAGTGTTGCCCATTTCTATTTCACTGATTACAACTTCAAACTTTCACTAATTTGCTTCTCTCATTTTTCAGCTTTTATTAAAACAAACGTAATATTAGGGTGGACTTACCCCTTAAGTTCGCTGGTTGTTGTTTTTATTTAATTCGAGTGAACTTAAAGTTTTGTAATCATGAGGGTGTCCGACGGTAGCTAAATATTAATTTAAAACCACGATCTAAACTTAAAAGTGACTGGACTATGTCGTGCGAACCTGTCAACTATCGTATAATGTAATGGATCAATACCTACGGTATTAAAGATAAAGTTGAACTTTGCTCATGCGATTGCATTGTGAAAGAAAGGGTGTGGAATGGATCAGAAAATGTTGATCATGTAGCATGTAAGTATTGGTGTGTACTGCAAGGTTCTGGAGTCATCAAAATCATAATAAATTTGGCCCAGTCTTGGTAAAGTAACAAGCACTGTACACACAAAGATGTATATGGAACTACACTAATGGTGTCGGGCCTACTTACCTTGATTTCCTTATCTTGCTATGCTCATTACTCAGCTAGTATACACTTACTACCAAAATTGTTTGGCAAATGACATTTATTTGTAAATCTTGAACATTCAGTGTATTAAAGTTTCGTTTGATTCTGTGAGAATTCATTTCCTTTTTATACCAGAGCTCATGTTTATCTTTAAGAAGGGGGAAGAAAATCAAAGTTGTGTGTATACGGTGACAAAGCATTTTAATAGTACATTAGTAATGTCGGAAGACAGAAATTCCTTTAAAGACAATAGGAACTATTTGGTTCGTAGACAGGTGATCGGAGTTTTTAGATGTTCGATCTGATTACTTTTAATTATCTTAGGTCTTTGATGTATCTACGCCGTGTAATGTAATTTGGTGTTTTGTTATTATGACTTTGTAAGTTTGTAGTTTTTGTTTGATGTCTGCCTGACTTGCATACCTGGTTCTCTGATTTAGCAACCAGGCATGCAGTCAGGAAGTAAATTGTATTGCAATGACTTAGAAGCTCTTGTTTGAGGTCCGCCCGACTTGCATACCTGGTTGCCTGATATATTAGATGCCAATGTTTTGTACAAATGCTCTAATATGTCTGGATTAGCATGCCTGAAGAAAGGATAAAATAGAGCCCCGTGAATTGGCACGGGGTACAACCGAGAGATAAACTGAGGTCCACTGGCTATTCATAAGGACTGCTATTCAGAAGGGTTATTATTCATAAGATCGCTATTTAAAATCGAAGAATAACGTCGCTATTCATAATACAAAACCGGGTCGTTATTCATAGTTCCCTATTCATTATGAGAAAAGAAGAGGGTCGCTATACAGCACGGCCCCCCCCCCCCCCGTATTGACTTTACACACCGGACTTTTGCTGAAAGGGGGGGGGGGTGCTGAAAAAGGCTCGTATAACAAAAGAAAAAGGTCGACCCGTATTGACTTTATACACCGGACTTTTGCTGAAAAGGGGGGGGGGGGGTCGCTTGGAACACGCATATGCGTACCCTAAATAACACTGAGTGGGGGGCCGGGTCTATTAGACCACCTGTTATATTATGTTTGATATTTTGCCTGATCTTAAATAAAGCAGAATGACTTTGAACCGAATACAATTGGGCCTGCGTTCTTATGTTCTGGTTTCAATACATTTATTTCTACATCAATTGCTGAAATGGGAAGGTTTCTTAATCAAAGGGTGTTGTGAATTTCGGCAGCGTGGTTGTTAAGGTCAATACATGCTCTCATACTAGTGCAAGGCGGGCATGTAATTGTAGGAAAACAAGAGAAAAGTCGATGTAATTTTATATTTTAACTCATATTTTGTGGAGTGTGTAAATGAAAAAGTAAAATAAGAAGTTACATTTTCAGAAAGATTAGTTGCCAATAAGACTTATCATAATGTTGAATTTCATTATCTTTAATTATAGAAAGATAAATGGGTACAAGGACAACGCGGTAAATGATACTATAGGTCTACAGACTACACAGAGACTGCAGTGACAGTAGTACCGCGATGAAGGCAAGCAGCTAGGCTCAGCCAACTAACCGATCGCGCCAGCGTTGCCCCAGCCTCCCGCCCGGCCGCCACAGTCGCGGGCTCTGTCCCATGGCAACCACTAAATTGTCAGACCGCTGCATAGACCTATGTCATGTCATTGCTTGGTCGTCTAAGATTAATTAAACATATAAATTTATCTGCAATAGGTCTTCCATAGGTATATAAAATGCATAGTATTTTTAGTATATGCATGACAAAAAATAGAGTTCTTTTTCATCCTCTTAGTCTTACTCTTAGTCTTATTAATTTGCTGAATGAAAATTCAAAATACAAATTTTAGACGGACTGTATTTTCGTCTTCTCTTTGCTTTATTAAAGAAAAATGTATTGACTTACCTCATGTTTCAGTGTGCCGAGGGTCACTGACACACGGTGAATTACCCTGGATGCTGTTGAGCGGGTGATGCCATGAATCGTGGCCGTGGAATCAAGCACTGCCCCCGTTGCATAAAAATTCAAAGCTATGAAAACTTGCAGCTCTGGGGGAAGTGCCTGATTCCGTTGGGTGTCGTGCTGCAACAGGGGCCGAATCAAATTGATAACATGCATACACCCATCCCTAGTAAACCGGTACTTCCGGAAAATGTCACCATCCCCCAACTCCAACGGCTGGCTGCGATCTCTAAAGATTCGCTCCCTCCTCCTCGCTCTTTCGATTTCCCGACGTCGGAACACAGCCAGTATCGCAGCCATAGTTACGGTAGTGTTACCGCAAGCTCAGAGGGTAGCGGTAATGTTACCGCTGATCTTTATAGACTTACTGCTGATCTTTATAGACTTACCGCTCAAGTCCAGCGGTAAGTGTTTATGCAACGGATATTTACCGTTTATCTTAAAGTTACCGCTGCTTTTGAGACTTACCGCTCAAATGAGCACTTACCGCTACGGTAACTGTTTTATAATACGGGACCCTGGACTTTGTATGCAGAATATTTCCACGAATATCTTTAATCATTGGTTTATTATAGAGTTGAATTTTGGAAAAGTTGGTATGATTATTCTGAGTGTCTGCTTGTGACATAGGAATCTTGCTTCATTAATTGACATAACTCAGATAAATGGGAGGCAATTTAGTTTCATGAAGACGTAGAGGGCGTGTTCATGTAAACATTCCATTTAAAGATGGAGGTGCCCATGCCCATGTTATGGTATAAAATGTTTATGGTATTTATCTGTATAAAAGTTGAACAAGTATTCCCAATGGATAATACAAGTTGTGTAAGTAAATAGTACATTATGTTTGTTTATCAAAACTTAATAGCAATTTATAAGTCGATGTAAATGATTTGATTAACTTATTTTATTTAGACAAAGACAGTAGCCTACTGTAGACTGAACAGAAGTGGATTTAGTAATCTTGTACTTTGTAGTTATGAATGTTTGTTCTTTATCTCTTTAGCTGGACCTCTGTAAGGAATCATGAATCAGGATGACCAGGGGGGTGTTTCACAAAGATCCCAAGTTGAACTTATCTCTAAGTTGGACTTAACAATTATGGAAATCCGTTAGCATCTATGACAATATTTTGTAAAAGTTATTTTATATGGCATCAAATGTTGATTCAAATCATTAATATTTCTTATTATCAAGGAGATATCATGTTCTTGATGAGGAATTTATAAAAAGTCTAAAATACTTGAATTTTCAATTTTAAATATATTTTATTTTAAGGCTACAAATTGCTCTCCATAACTCCATAAGTCCAACTTAGAGTTAAGTTTGACTTCGGATCTTTGTGAAACGTCCCCCCCCCCTGGTTTCCTGCAGGTTCTAGACGTGTCGGTGGTTGGTGACCACCAGTAGCCTTTTGACTTTGGATAGGCATTAATTTCTGTACATGTATTTCAAAATTGTACTTTGGATAATTGGTTAAAACATTTTAACTGTGTTAAATAACTGCTTAGGAATATATTTCAGTGAAGACTAGTTGTTTCCAGAAATTATTGTGTCATACATAATATAATATATGTATGCATATTCATATTGACTCTAATATTTATTCAAGGGATTTTTTTTCTATATTCTTCATATGAATTTCCTTATTCTAGCTTTAGTGGTCTACTAGATTCTTTAACTGTAAAGCCCCAGTCCCATATAAAGCCGGACCAGCACGGACGAGCACGGACCACTCCGCACCATCCCGGACCATGGTCTGGGGTGATCCGGGATGGTCCGGGATGTTTTGTTAAAAAAAGTGTGATGCTTTAAAAGCTACAGTCCCATATACGTCCCGGACCATCCCGGACCCCATCCGGGGTGATCCGGGATTCGGTCCGTGTTGACACCGTGTTGGCACCGGGGTGGTCCTGGATGGTCCTGGATGGTCCTGGGCGGTCAATAACTCACTCCCGGACTGCCACGGATCAACACGGACCGCCCCGGCGCCACTACGGATGACCCCGGACCCAGCACGGTGGCTACACGGATCACCCCGGATCAAACTATTGTCCCGGACCGTCCCGGACCACCCCGGCAGTTTTTGACCGTCAAAAACATCCGGGGTCGACTCCCGGACCGCCCAGGACCATCCAGGACCATCCAGGACCACCCCGGTGCCAACACGGTGTCAACACGGACCGAATCCCGGATCACCCCGGATGGGGTCCGGGATGGTCCGGGACGGTCCGGGACGTATATGGGACTGTAGCTTAACGTTGATCATCTCATGATACCGTCGACATGGTTTTTGTTACGTACTCAGGACTCAAAACAAGAATTACTGAATAATGATTTAGCATGGTATGACTCGAAGAGATGAAAATGACTTATTTAGAAAAGAAAAACAGATTTTAAAAAAGCACACGGAGCAAGACAAAAAGTGAAGCGCACTGCAGAAAATTAATTTCAAGCACTCCTTTAATATGCGTCTGTATTTTATGTTTAAACAAATGTAGAGGGAGCAACAAGTTAGCTCGCCTTTGAAGCGATTAGTGTCTGCCATAATTCGAAACTACATAGTGTGTGTTTATATCTGCTATTAAAACTAAGAGATGTTCTTGTGCACCTTTCATTTAATGCATCCCCCTCCCTGGATTTGGTTTGTATTGCTTGGCAGAGTGATGTACCCAGTATGACAACGTCAATAAATTTTAAGAAAGAAAAACAATATTTGGTTGATTTGAATGAGTACAAAGATGTGGATATCTAAATCTATTTAGTATACATGAAATAATTCCAAAAAGATATTTTCGATTGCGTCCAGACAGAAAATAAACCGCCTTGATAGAAATATACAATATCCAAGTGAAAGGCAATTGTGTAGGTCTGATTAGTTTAACAGCCTGGCCAGCGATTGTGGAGTATTATATATAAATGATCAGTGATGCAAGAGGTTGCGTTGTTGACTTATGTTTGCCTGGAAGCTTTAGGTTAAAGCGCCCTCACACAACGGTGCTGATAAAGTGTAGTGTTTTCATAGGTTTCGTATTCTATGATTATTATTTCGCGTTATATCAAGATGATGGTGACACGTTCATTTGGTTCATAGAACTACGGTCTACCTGGACACTCATGGAAATCAAACGCACTCTCTCATCGTTACTCGTGTGTACCATATACAAATCAAATGACCAATACTGTAAGGCTGATTTGAGCCAACATTGAGTCATATATAATGATGCGACATTAATTTGTTTTCTGGACCTAATTTAAGGAGTCTGACCACTTAATCGAAAGTACCCGAGACCGAATATGAACACAGTTTTGCGAGACCGAAGGCCCGCGAGACCGTACGTGTAAATCATACGCCGCAATTGCTAGCCCGTATTTCGGGTGTGTATGGTTGACAAAATATAAATTTGTTAATTTATAAGAAATAAACAAAATCACTTTCTATTCAAGTAATAAGCTACCAGTTATGGAAAAGAAGTTACGAGATAACTATCCGTGTCGTTGCATGTAAATAGCGAATTCTGGTATAATCCTCTAGTTATTGACAGGCTAGCATCTTGTTCCCTGCCTCTTGTTGGACATGTGCACAATTTTATTGTACTATTTAAATAAAGCTTCATAACATAATTGATTCTCGAAGAATTGTATCTTTTATTTGTCTTCGTCTGATCTAATAACTGGTATGTCACTGTGACCATCTATCGCGGCATCATTCATGAACGGTTAAAATGTTGTGTATTCTGTTGGTACATGTTTTCGTCAATTGTTTTTATTTTTGTATTTATTACAATTTGTATTAATATTATTTATTTTTTGTGAGGGGGGGGACTTGAAGCTGCGGCCGCTAATTATTTTACCCATGCGTAAGCCGCTCTAGATCCTACCCAGAAGTCAGTGCTTCCGAAACCTTAAACCAATACATCCATGACCAGGTGCGTAGCCAGGGAGGGAGGGATGGTGGGGGCAGTAGCCCCAACCCCTCCCCCCCCCCAACAATAAAAAACGCCGGCCAACAAAAGAGAGAGAGAGAGAGAGAGAGAGAGAGAGAAAAGAAAAGAATAAGAGGACGTACGAAGAAAAAGGAACAGACAAAGAAGCATTTTTGAAAATTCAGACAAGGATTAAGAGTCGAGAACGATACAACGGATCGTCTTCTTTCTCCAATAATTAAATGAAACGTCAAAGCTTTCGCGCTTCGCGCGGGAGGGGGAGGGGAACTGAATTTTGACAAGGATCAAGAGTCGAGAATGGTTTAACGAATCGTCTTCTTTCTCTAATAGTTTAATGAAACGTCAAAGAGGGGAGAAACTGAATTCAGACAAGGATCATGAGTCAAGAACGGTACAACGAATCGTCTTCTTTCTCTAATAGTTTAATAAAACGTCAAAGAGGGGGAACTGAATTCAGACAAGCATTAAGAGTCGAGAACGGAAACAACGAATCGTCTATTTTCTCTAATAGTTTAATGAAACGTCAAAGAGGAGGGAAACCGAATTCAGACAAGGATTAAGAGTCAAGAACGGTACAACGAATCGTTTCATTTTCCTAATAATTTAAGGAAATGTCAAAGAGGGGGGGGGGGGAACTGAATTCAGACGAAGATTAAGAGTCAAGAACGGTACAACGTATCGTTTTCTTTCTCTCTCTCTCTCTCTAAGTGCCATATCGATTGACTTTGGCAATCATGCTGTTCCACAACCCTCGGTTCCTAGCCTTCTGTATTAGTACCACTCCCAGTTCTTTCACTCCTCTCTCTTCCAACAATTTCTGCAGACTGTCCATCCAAAGTATCCTCCTTCTTCCCCTACTCCTTCTTCCCACAATTTCTTTCTCTAATAGTTCAATAAGACGTTAAAGAGGGAGGGGAAACTGAATTCAGACAAGCATTAAGAGTCGAGAACGGTACAACGAATCGTTTTCTGTATCTATTAGTTTAATGAAACGTCAAAGAGGGGTAAACTGAATTCAGACAAGTATTAAGAGTCGAGAACGGTTCAACGAATGTTCTTCTTTCTCGAATAGTTTAATGATAACGTCAAAGAGGGGAAAAAACTAAATTCAGACAAGTATTAAGAGTCGAGAATGGTTCAACGAATCTTCTTCTTTCTCGAATAGTTTAATGTAACGTCAAAGAGGGAGAAACTGAGTTCAGACAAGGATTAAGAGTCGATACAACGATTTTAGAAAAGTACTTTTATGCGAACCATCTCCGGTCAGGTGTAAAACTCAAGCTTTACCTTGATATTTGACAAGACAACTGCCCTTTCCAAGGGTTCACTCTCCGTGATATACGGAAAACCATCAAGTAAGCACTTAAATAGATGTAACCAACAGATTTCCCGCGCCATTATAATTTTGTCGTGTAAACGTGAATTCATATTTTATGGAAAATCCTATTATATGGTTTCCCTACACCCTACAACGTTTATTTTGTGAGGCGATCAGAGACTGCTAGGTATTACTAGAATATCGCTTGAAGCTGTCTCTATATCAGTTTCCTATGCAATCATGGGAACATGTCCTGAAATCAACTCAACGGCGCCAGAGGATGTGGAACTGGACTTTGTGATTTTGCGTTACATTCATTCATTGTACATGTTAATATCGTGTGTATTTTCCGTCGTAGGAAACGTGTTCAATATCCTCGTACTCTTAAAACTTACAAACATAAGCGAATCCCGGAAGATTTTATTTCTGTTTTTGTCCTTATTTGATCTCATGAGTGGCCTTTCTTTAATACCATCCATTCCCGCGTCGTTTCTGAACAGATGGCCGTTCCGAATTGAAATTTGTTTCTTCTGTTCATATATGTTGTTGACAAGTCTGGGCATCTCAAACGCGTTGATTTTCTTTCTTGCAGTCGATTGCTACATAGCTGTCAAATACCCGTTCAAGTATCCTTCATGGGTGACTAAAAGACGGACTATAACGCAATGTTTGCTGATGGTTGCGTTCATGTACCTTGTAACAACGGTAGAATTTTATGTAGTCAGTTGCGACCCTTCTTTCGATCTACGGCTCTATCGCGGGGTTGGTATGTGTCTGATGGACTTTGAAAGAAGGAGCATGGTCACCTATGTTGTGTTCGTATACAGCATCATGATGTTCCCCACAGCTCTCTTGGTACTTGGTATGCAGGCCAGTGTTGCTCATACAGCAAGGATTCAGGCGCGTCGCATTGGGGACCTGCAAGTAAGATTCGACGCAACACGTGTCGTTGACAACACAATGCCTCAGCGATTGCGCCAAAAGCGACAGACAAATGAGCTAAAAGGAGTCTACGTCTGCCTTGTAGTATCTATTTGCTTTTTTGCAGGCTGGTTACCGACGGCAGGATTTCAAATCTACTTGTTCCTTTCCAGGAAAACAGGAAATAACATCTACCCCTTCGCTTGGCTCTCCACTGCCCAATGTTGGAACAATACCCTTGCCTACATGATCATCAAAAAGAATTACAGGCAGACACTCAAATCGCTTTTGGAGTCAATGTCCAGATATATTTGTTACAAACCATGGGCCTCTGGTTAATTCCTTTTTTTATCAAAACAAATGTACTGTATTTCATCTGACTTTTATTCCCCCCCCCCCCCCCCCCACTAATATTTGTGTGTAGGGAAATGCATTGTTATCCCGGAATCCTTTTTAATAATCATGGAAAATCATGCAAATGTATGATTTTAGTGTATCTGAAAGTTATCAGTAATATCGGCTTCATTGAGATAATAAAAACACACATGTGGAGTGGTTCAGGATTGAACAATGTGGATGTCAAATAGAGTTATTGTATGTATGCATTATCCTTTGACGTTTTAATCTGTAGTAATTGACGGATGGGGTTACGCAAGTTTTACAATTTTAAACTCATTTTGTGTCGTCGTAGAAGTGATTGCTCATGAAACATTCATTATTAGTGTATTTTCAATTTACAAACGAATTGTTATCAACTTTAACTTATATTATTAATAGATTTGTAAGTCGAACAAAACGTTAATGCATTTCAATGAAATTCAATGGACGGAATAAATGCTTATTAAACTGTATGAAATTTACTTGTAACCCCAACAACAGGAAGTACGCTAAAAGAATGTTCGTAATAGCATTCAGAAGAGGTTTAGAATGAAGGAAGGAGGCAAAGATAGGGACTGATAGAAAGATGATGAAGAGATGTAATCATAAAATGAAGATGCATAGGCAAAGAGACGGAGTGGGGGTATTATATACAGAAAGGGAAAGCGAGAGAAGTGTAGAGAGTGAGGGAGAGAGAAACATGAAAAGAAGGGGAAAAGAAAGATTTGAAGGGAGAAATGGATAGAAGGGAATAACAAAACAACAAAAAAGAAAGACAGAAAGAAGATTTTGTTTAGGAGCCAGTGAAAGCAAGGATTGAGAAGAAAAATCAATATGATTTCTTTCTCAGGCGAGAAAAAAGGCTGATTTTCGTTTTGTAGGTGACTCCCTAGTTGGCAAATGTTTCATGCAAAATGGCCATCGTAGTCTATATTAATTTATTTTATTCCAGATGGTCTAATCTTGGGATGTGACGGTTAAGGAATCGCAGATAATTTCGCATTTCCCCAACTTTTTGAAGACTCACACCGCTCGGCGAATCAAATGTTTACCTGATAAACTAATCAAAACTGCTTTTTGAAGAAAAAAAACTTACTTGCTATATTTCTTTGTTCATATTGTGATTTCTCTCAAATGGGGAAGCAGTCGGATTTAAAGACATTAATCAGTTGGCATTTAGCACGTTTATGGAGTTGATTTTCAAACACGTACCGCATTTCACAGTCAATCTGTAGACAAAACTCCAACTTGGCATTTTGAATCAGTCTATAGGCTGACAGTTCATTAGAATACACATATCAATGTTATGTATTACCTCATATAATTTAAGAGCTAATGTAGCATTATTTTGATCGACAACCTCACTTCCGAAATTCAGATCATAAGAGGTGTTTTAATTTGTATCGCGGTGACTATGGAAACGTCACGCTTCAAATAATGTGCATATTGGAGAAGAGTCATGGGATATATTTGTGGTTATTAAAATCGGAAAGCGTCTTTTTTTATACGGGATGATATGCAAGTCATGATTATAACATTATTACACAATCTTTGCTCTTTGAGAATAAATGAATATCTGTTGCTGTTCAATGTTCTTGCATGCAGAATTGTTTACCAATTATATACACCAGGATATACACCTGTATGTCTTAAAACATTGCTGACACGTAATTAATGAGCTGGAAATGAAACTGTCGTTGATTGGAATAGTCCTATTACATGAAAATACAATATTCAACATTTTGAGGCCGAATTAACTTCATGAATAAATATTGATTGATTTTCGTTATGATTACAGGAAACAACATTACAATCCAACACACCGTCAAGAAATTAATGTGTTTTTTTTTCATTTGTGAATGAGTAACAACAATATGAGCAAGAAACCATCTTGCTTTATCTAGAAAATAAAACAAACTATTATATACAGTATAAAAAATTTCCCAAATCAACTTCCAGCAATCCACGCAAAAGGTTGCAATTATAAGCATTTTCTTTATTGATTAGTTACTCAACAATATACACAAGGGATATTGGCAGAATGATAATAATGAATAACATAATGAAAGAAAGCCGTTAGTAACATTATTTGTAATTAGTTTAAACATTAAACATCTTACATACGATATAGATTTAATCTTAAAACTAAGATCACGCTTAAACAAAACCTAACCGGGATTTTCCTTTTTTGTATTGGTCAAACACAATGTCTAAAAGGGTTCTCATTCATTTATTTTGTTACCATGTGATTGTAGAATTGTAAACAAAAATTTACATCACTCTGTGGCAGGGTTGTATGTCGTCAGTTTTGTAAACAGATTTTAACGTTGGACATATTCGAATCAATACTCACATTACAAAATGTAATCGTTTTAATTCATTCTGTAAATCGTAGTTCATTATCATGAAATAAACTGATACGGGTGTCCTTCACTCAAAAATACGTCGAGATTATAGCATCAGTATCCACCTACTTCTGAAACACAGCCCTCGCCACTAGAAACGGGGACGTACTTTCCGACCATGTACCATAGACAGGGGCGGATCCAGCCGGCGGCAAGGGAGGGGCCCGATTAGGGGGCCCAATTCGTAAGAAAATGTTAAGCGAATATTAAAGCGAGAAAGGGGGATAAGGAGCACGGGGAGGTTCAATTTACCTTTTTGGGGGGCCAGAGGAGGGGCGGCTCCCCCTGGATCCGCCACTGACCGTTGAACAGACTGATGGAGTGGGTCATTTTGCTATTGCATTTAGCTGTTGCCATAACATATCAATGGGTTCTTACAACTCTAACAAAAATGGGTAAATATTACGTCCAAGATTGAATTAACAAGTGGGCTCCTACCAAAAATTATATAACCGAAATAAATGAAAATGGTGAAATGAAAAGAATAAACGAACTGTGCGTGATTGAATGAGATGATCGAGGTAATAATGCTATTTCTAAAGCGCTTATAGGGACGGCATGTCGTATTAAGCGCCATGATAATTTGTTCATCACATTATCTCTGCCAAAATATTCTCCTCGAAGTCAATTTCCAAGACTAAATGAACTTAAACTCTGGACCAGTCACTACTTAGCTTTCACCATGATCCCTAAAACTAACCATAAACCAGAATGAAACCCGGATACATTTTCGCCGAAGCAGGTGATGGTTTATCGTCGTGTCGCGAACTACCACGAGCGAAATTTCTCTCTTTTCCTTTTTTTTGAAACAAATTGTGATGCCCTTTTCGAGTTTAAGATGAACATCAATATCAATACGCAAATGAGGGTCAAACTTAAGAAACATAAAAAAAGTAGCATTAGTGACGAAATCGTTTCGTCCCGGTAACTAAAGTTCTTACTTTGGATATTGTACACAAGATGTAAAGGCAGACATATTGAGAAAAAAAAATGAAATAAGAAATAGAGTATCTTCTTGATTATTGATATAACCCAGACGAAATTATGGTGAAGATAATTTTCAATGAGTGCGCAGGTTTAGTTTATGCTCGTACACGGTAAGCGCAAAAACGATATGACCTCCTCCATCAGAGCATCTCTGTATGCTTTCTTGGTCACTAAACCTATCATATTTCCGAAAGTCAGACAAAGGAGCAACCACCACACAAACATTGTTACTGCATAAGAGATTATTTTTGATTGAGCACTTACTATCATCCAAATTGCTACGGGACTCCACGTTAAAACAAACCACCCGACCGTTATAACAGTTACACACAGCGCCCTCTTTATTGACCTGATCTTTACAAAGATGCCTTGCCCTTGATGGAGATGTAGCGCTCCAGCTAATTCCTGAGCACGAATCTTCTGAGCATGGTTGTAGGTGACGATCAAAAGCCTGATATACACTGAGATAAAAACGACACTTGGTGTTATCATAACAACTATTAAAAGAATAAGACCTGTCCACGTGTTGCTACTCTTCTTTTGTGCGACGTAACAGATTCCTGTAGACATCTCTAAGACTTCCATCCATCTGCTACTGATGAGAAGCATGCCTATAGAAATTGGAATGGTTGCAAACACACATAACCACATTTTTACATCTGTCATTGCAGCAGTATACCTGTATGGCATAATGATGGATAAGAGACGATTCCCATTTTGCAAGACGTATAGCGCATTATTGTAGATTGCGATAAGTACCAGAAACCAAGCACTCCCGATGCAGTATATGTTTCTCAGGTTCCAGGACTGATTGACGACCAGAGGGACCGTAAGTCCGAAGCTCACTGCCAGTAAGATGTCACAGACAGCGTGAACTGTAAAGATAATTCTGCTGGATTTCGGCACATCCTGGAGGGACCGAATGGTTCTGAAATGTGCAATGTTAAGACATATCGACACTACGGAGGTGAGACTAATTACGGAGGCGTAGATTATTCTAGAATACGCAGGGACGGTGGTATTAATCAACGAAGTAGGTAATGTATCGCTCCAGTATGAAACGTTACTCTTCATTTTGTTCGCGGACTGAATTTCAGGCGAAAGTTCTTAGATCAATTATGTATTTATTGCATAGAGTTATCATTGAGAATAACCTGTATGCCATACAGGCTATGTAATTTCATCAATGAATCGCAACAAACGTGACAAGAAATCATAAAGACAAAAATGAGTCTCGATTCTGTTGGGCCTTAGTCCTCAGTTCAACGGCGAAAATATATAATTCCCCTCTAGGAAAAGACCGATGATGCTTTGGGTCGTTAACGAAAGGTAGATCACTCATTGCTCCTCGTTTTACACAATGAAACAAATGTACACGAGAACATTTCAGTTGCATCGTGCTTTATATCTTTTAATGTGTTTCTTTAAAACGGAATTTACACTGATTCCGAATGTATTTCAATATTTCGCTATTGTTAAACAATGTTTAGGAGCTTCAATTTCATTCAACTTTGTGGTATATTTTTTATCCCTCAGTTGTTAATTAAAAAGATGTGCAAATATTGTTATTCAATATCACCACCCAGAGAACCCGTCCTAAAAGTAACTGTTAGTATACATTAAGATGTGATTGCCTTTCATCAAATGTCACACGCCCAAAAATATTTGTTCTTGCTACTGCTGGCAGTAATTGTATTTTGCACAATGGCTATCAACGCCGACAATTTAACGATGTTTTAGGTGACGTAAAGCAATAGTGATATTGTCAGTAGACAACCAATAGAATCTATTGTCAAGCCACCAGGCATTGACATATTATGATAAGCTGCAAATATTACCGTCGTTCTGATTGACGTTAAGTTGTGCGAATTATATATATATATATATATGTTTATCTTAATAAATGTTTCATTAGAGGGACATTTTGAGTGAAAGGTGAGTTATTATGTAGACATTGTCTTTAGGAGGACATTTTCGTGTCCTATTAATGTGTGTACGTAATATCATAGAAGGCTTATTTCATTATACAGTGCGTCCCAGACCATGAAAATCCTATCAACATTTTACCGATGTGATTTTATAGCAAAACATGTGTCTAACAATGCCTTGCATGGTAATCAATGTATAGTTTTAGTCTGATGTTGTGTGATCCTTTAATCGAATGTCAATTATAAACCATCTCATAAAGTATCAAATATAACTATATAGTATGCATATAGAGATTCAAGAAGTAATAAACTAAATTAAAACATGTCTTGAAGTAAAAAGACACTGAAGTAAAATTTTAATTTCCTCTTATTTAATAAATTTCATTTGTAAACAAATATGTTTTGTTCAAAATATTTAGGCATATGGAAACGTTTGCTTGGATTTGTCTAATAAAAGAAGTTGAATACAACACACAGTGTTGAGTGCAGAGGTCACGGACAAAGAACTGTAACCTACGTAGAACGATCATCCCCATTCAAAGTGCACAGATCAACGTGTGGCCGTTGATCGTGCTGGGAGATACGCTCGAGTGCACACTCATCCATTTTGCTTAGTCCTCGATCTTTTCAGCTCACAAATTTAAAGAATTCAAGCCTAGCCTGTCGTTGAGAAAAAGTGGCGAACACATCAGAGGACTAACAAAGATGGCGGATACCACTTGATCACGTACGAGCGCTGGTCACATTTTTCGAGCCTTCTACGTGTATACAGTTCTGTGGTCACAGGCCACATGCATCATCTGGCATGTAGTTCCATTATGTGAATGAGTATAAATTCAGACCAAAATATACAACCAATCAAAACAAGTTTAATACGAGAAGAAAGCTAACGATTAATATATTCATTAGTCGCCCATCCAAAGCCGTCTGACCGCCATGGAATTAGTGAGGCATTGCGAGAGTGACCGAAGTGAGATTGAAACTCGCTATTTCTCTCATCTCCAACGTAAAAAGAGACGACAATGTGCTGGATTACAATGTTTTTTCCGTCAAAAGTACAGAGAAAGTGCATATTATTTTGTATTATATACCTCACTTAAGAAATCCAGCCATCTGATTGGTCGAAATTGCATTCATAAACTTTAACTATTCCTGTAAAATTCCCGGTAAAATTCCAAACCCATGTAATAGTTCAAAAAAATAGTTCTAAAATCCCAGTTACCATAGTTACTGGGAAAATAGTTCAGTCTTGGTGAAATACCCATAGGTTCACATGTTAAAAAATGGTCTGAGCGATCGAGGATACCGAACGTGTGCGATGAATTGGTCGGTAATTTCAATACAATTGAATCTCGATCGATCTTACCGACAATTTTATCTTGCATTGTTGACATGAAGACGAAAATAAACTTCCAAAAACAACATCTGCCGATAGATTTTGATCTAAGTTCGTGCCAATGCATTGCAAAAGCAAAAGAAGGGCCTGTTTAATGGAGCTGCCGCGAAGCATCCAGCACGCGAAGCCGTTTTCAATCTATTTTAATGTATACATCACAGAAAACTGTATGGTAACAGTGCGCGATGGCCGAGCCGTCTAAGGCTGTGATTTTAGTCACATCATCGATGGTACGCAAGAGATCGAATCCCATCTTCGAAAAAAAAAAATATATATATATATTTTTTTTTTTTTTTTTTTGGGGGGGGGGTCTACTCTCAAAGATACATCCATAAAAAAAAAAAACGTGCAGATAAACTAGATAAAGGCCAAGTTGGTATCATAACTTGACTCTTTTTTTGTTCGGCATATAAAAAGTATTAACTCTTATCGTGCCACAGGGCTAATCCCCACTGTGCCAGGTTGTTTTGGAGATAATCTGATTAAGTTAACGCGAAGGTTCTATGAATGGTGAGTGCAAAACACACAGCACAGCCCAATGAGCATGAACAATAACTGCTCTTACGAAAGCGCCCTTGCACGCACATGACACTCAATAGGTAGCGTGCATGCAGCCTCATGGCAGGCTATGGGTTAATGACTGCTTTAATATTCGAGAAATAGTTGTTTTTATACGCTCTCGGGAAGGTTACAATTGGGCTATTGCCCTCGGCACGCCTCGGGAAATAGCACAATTCTAACCTTCCTTTGAGCGTATAAAAACAACTATTTCTCTCAAAGCAGTCATTAATACTATAATATTATAATTTTGAAAGTGACTCCCGGACACCTCAATGCTGGAAAGAAATGCACTTTTTTGAAAACTTCACCTTTTTATGCAAAAATGCTTTTTTGTTCTATGCACGCAAGTCAGATTGAGCGGATGATACAACATTTCCATATGATGACAGAAAAATATTGGTTCAACTTGTTTAAGAATTACGTATATTTGTATCAAGAAGAATGAAGAAAATATGAACCACGCTATAAAGAACGAAGGTAGTACAAGTGTAGAAGGACACGAAACACTTATTCACATTATATAGGCTATATTTAATACATGTATTTAAGATGACAGAAATCCTTTTTTTTTAACTAGTTAAAGAATTACGTACATTTTTATGAAGAAGAATGAAGAGAATTTTGACCACGCTATAAGAACGAAGGTAGTACAAATAAAAAATAACACGAAGTACTTATTCACATTATTGTTACATTGTAAGAAAGAAGTTTAACATTTACTTGATTACATTAATACCCCGCAAATTAATCAACGTGTGTACACACTAAAATTATTTTGTGCAAGAATAAGCTGCATGAAGAGGTTGATTTCCAAAATTTATGCTAACATTTTTCTTAGAAACATAGGAAATATGAACTACTTAAATATCTCTTGCTATACGATCTGCTGAGTTTGGTCGATGAATATTTTTTGTGTGCGTGTGTCTTGGCAAAAAGAAGGAAAATATAATGACAACGTCGGCTTCAAATTTAATGCAAATACCAATGATTATCACATTGTTGCTAATCGAGTGTAGTTCATTGTTTTTTTAAAAAGTAATTTACATAGGTTAATTGCTAAAATGTATCATGAAATCACATATTTTACCATTAATAGTACCTATATAATAAAACAATGTATACAGAGAGGAACATCATGATTCAAGAGGGATAACTCGAGGTTTCTGTATATATATATATATATATATACACAGTATAATAACATTATAATGCTCGTGAATATATCATTTCCTTGAGGCACGTTCAGATATCAAATATTTAACTGTGGATTTAAACAAAAATGATAACATATAATTTAATGGCAACTGCGCTCGAAACAATGGTCTGGTGTGTATTCACAGAGATCTGTGTTATAACATACAGAATGTAAACTAAATTACACTTATGTCATTATTTAAAATCGTTCAAGGACAGGAATAGAAGAATGGTAAATACTATGGTAACATTAAGAGGAATAATGTCACCACCGCTTGTATTGTAAAAGGAAATGACCTTAAAAGTTAGGTTGATGGACATTATTAAACATCAGTATCCACCTACTTCTGAAACACAGTCCTCGCCGAAAAAAACGGGTACATACCTTCTGAACATGTACCGGAGAACGTTTGGCGGAGTAGGTCACTTTGTATTTTTGTATTTGTATTTATTAACATTTATTTCCTTCTCAACAGTACAATATGAAACACAATGTATATATATACATGATATATGTAACAACATAGAGTATACAGTAAATAATTCAGATACGGAAGGAGGCGAAAACCCGGAAAGCATAGCTTGAGTTGGGAACGCCCATAATGAATTAACACACGAGAGAACATTATAGATATTATTATGAAAATTACATTTTATATAACAAAAAGTTGATAGGAAAGAACAAATATAGTAAATGGATCAGAGAGAAGAAGAAAAAGAAAATGAGGAGAGAATTAAGTATAGGAAGGCATGTTCACTTATAAAGAGAAAGTTACCTCAATTGGGCTGTGCATGTGTCTGTGATTACATCATAATATAACGAGGTACTACAATTTTAAAATAGACAGCGGGTACATATCATTAAAGCAAAATCATCAAACAGACAACAGCTTTATCCGACAGTATTGTCCTGGGAATATACATAGCAACAGCTGAGGCATGTACGTATAAGTGATCAAAATACAAACATGTCATTGAATTCCACAAGAGGTCATTTCACACATAAATACAAGACAGGGTATCAATAGCGAGCAATTAAATACATTTTTGCCTTACGGGAAAAAGTCTGCAAGGAGAGCGATTTTTGTAGAATAGATGGTAAGGTGTTCCAAAATTTTGGCCCAGAGTATCGAATGTCAAATTGAAATCTTCGGGTTCTATGTTTAGGGAGATGAATGTTGGCAGCGCTTCTCGTATTATACGTATGGGTTTCCGAGTTGCATTGAACATTGATAAAAATCACTAAATTGTGATGGGAAGATGTTATTCATGCTTTTATACATGAAAATACCCTGTTGGTGCAAGTTGATATCACTGAATCTCAAGAAAATAATTTGTTTAAAGAGATGGTTCATTGAAATGTGGAAAATAGGCAAATTACACCTCTACAGATTGCTGAGAACATTAACAAAATGAGCAAAGTACTTTTGAAGCCCTCACTGTTGTGAGGAATAAATTAAATGCAATTTTGTTACCCTTTCCTGAACCCACTCACTAAGTGAATTGATGGCGTTATTTTACATGCGAAACGATGACGTCACAATATGAACAACCTACATCACACATTCGGGACAATGTTGGATACCCATTGTAATTTTCAGATATGGGTTAACGTTGTTTGTATATTTACCGCCAGTGGTGATATTTCCTCTATTTTTGGCATGTTGAATGAGATACACTGAATAAATGATACTTTATACAAATGTTTGTTTGATTTTTATATTTTTTTCCGTCACATTTGAGCATAAAAATCGGAAAAATAATCACATATTCTGAGGGCACTTCAGCGTGTATATTATGTCTGATCTGGAAAGGCAAAGGACATTTTGCATGCTGACCTAACGACCCTTTTGGAGTAAAATAGGCGACAAATTTACATAGAATTGTCCAGATATTCATTACAAAATGTGTGATTAGGCTGATTAAGTTACATTTTTGATAAATTAAGTCGTATAGGACCTGATAAACCGAGAGAAACAGATCAGTCCGGTTCGCGATTCACGGCTAGCTCGAGCGTCGGGCTACGGGCTAGGCTGGCTAGCAAGCTGCGCTAGATGTGATGCACGCATAGAGGTCAGTGTATTGCACACATAGTACATGCACGAGTACGCACGCACAGCTACTAGCTACGGGAAACTTGAACGCTACGTACATCGACGATATATTCACTCGCTTTTTGGAAGTTATATACCATTTATCTAGACTAACGTCAGATTAAGAACCAAAACCATGCCATGGAGGAGCCTTCTGGAGTATATTCAAGTATGTTTTCGTCCATATCCATATTTCCAGGGGATTTTGATGAAGGTAAAAAGCGTTAGGTATAAATGGGTACGGTACTCGAGAGTCAATGCAATACATGTGAATAGCACGCAAACTGCATCTCGCACCGTCGTCAATCATTTCAGCTGAGCGGCCCGCTGTTCATATTGTGACGTCACTTCAAAAATCAGCTGACCTACGATGTTTTCGGGGCCTTGAGTGGGTTGATTTTTCGTCAAGTTCAATCAACTTTTATAAATTTCGCTCGAATGTACAAGTTACACAAATGTAATGATTTTACTCAGTGTCATTTTTCGATTGCAATGATACCAAATTCAGTCAAGTTTGAAATCAATAAACCATCTCTTTAAAGATGGGACCAGTATGGGAACGATAGTGCATTTCGGATATTATATGAATGATTTTCTTCTGCAATAGTGTAAGCTTTTGTATTTTGTACTTGCAGGAATTCGCCCAAACAAGATTACAGTAAGAAAAATATGGAAGTATAAGAGCACAATATAACATACGTAGAATGTGATTGGGCAAGAGATGTTTGAGTCTGGATATAATGCCAATGTTTTTGGACACTTTACTTTCAACTTTGCTATTGCTTTTGGCTGTTGCAATAACACATATTAAAGACACTCCTAACAATAGCAACTAACAACTCTAACACACATGGGTAAGCATTACGTCTAAGATTGAAAGGACAACTGGGCTCCTACCAAGATGTAATAAACGAAATGGGGATTTGGTATGATGACGAAAGCCCCCGCAGTATAGTAATTGCCATTAGCCCGCTTGGTGACCATGTGGTAAAAATACTCCCTAGGGAGTGAATATGGTGCACATTGTGCGTGAATGAATCCGGTAAAAGATAAAATTGAGTTCTGGTCAAGCGATTGCATTGTGAAATAAACGTTGTGGAATCGATCAGAAAAGGTTGACCATCTAGCCAATAAGTATTGGTGTGTACTGCAAGGTTCTGGAATCATCAAAATGATAAGAAATTTGGCCCAGTGTTGGTAAAGTTACAAGCACTGTACACAGAATGATGTATATGGGACTACACGAATATGTGGCGTAAAAATCCATCCCGACTTCTTTTTAGGTTACATGCCATATTTAGATATTAAGGCATATGAAGAACCCTGCTTTTCAGGGAACATTTGTTATCTGATGTTCTTCCACACTTGCATGATACAATGATAACGCTCACAAATTATTCTTCATCTCTTCCCAGAACTCAACCTTCTCTTTAACTCTTTTCTTACTGGAACCGGGTGGTCCCTGTTTTTATACGCATATGAGAATAAGAGAATTCAGTAGTCAAAGGGGTGACGGCATTTTGTATTGAGCGCCATGTAAATCTAGATTTACTATTATTATTATTTGTTCATCACATAATCTCTGCCGTTAATTGCTCCGCAGTCACCTTCCAAGACTAAATGAACTTAAACTCTGGACCAGTCACTACGTAGCTTTCACCATGATCCCTAAACCTAACCATAAACCGGAATGAAACCCGGATAAATTTTCGCCGAAGCAAGTGGTGGTTTATAGTCGCGTCGCGAATACCATGAGCGAATTTTCTCAGCTTTCCTTTCTTTTGAAGTAAAATTGCTAGTCCATACGGTCCATCTAACGAAACAGAAATTAACTAATATTAGACATTGTAAGTGGCATGTCAATGATAATTGCGCATCATTCAAAAGCACTGGCCACTATAGTGCACGAGTTCAGTGTCTGCTCGTACACTGTATTAAGTCTACAATCGATCTGATCTCCTTCATCAAAGCATCTCTGTAAGCCTTCTTGGTCACTAAACCTATCATATTTCCGAAAGTCTGGCAAAGGAACAACCACCAGACAATCGCTGTTATTGCATAAGAGATGCGTTTTGATCCAGCACTAACTATCATCCAAATTGCTAGGGGACTCCATGTTAGAACAAACCACCCGACCGTTATAACAGTTACACACAGCGCCCTCTTTATTGACCCGATCTTTACGAAGATACCTTGCCCTTGGTGGAGATGTAGCGCTCCAGCCAATTCCTGAGCACGAATCTTCTGAGCATGGTTGTAGGTGACGATCAAAAGCCTGATATACACTGAGATAAAAACGACACTTGGGGTTACCATACCAAGTATCAAAAGAGAAAAACCTGCCAATCTGCTGCTACTCTCTTTTTGTGCGACGTAACATATTCCTGAAGACATCTCTAAGACTTTCATCCATGTGATACCGATAAGAAGCATGCCTATGGAAATCGGTATGGTTGCAAAGATACAGAACCACATTTTTAAATCAGTCATAGCGGCAGTATACCTGTAAGGCATAATGATGGATAAGAGACGATTCCCATTTTGCAAGCCATAAAGCGCATTATTGTAGACCGAGATGAGTACAACAAACCAAGCACTCCCGATGCAGTATATGTTTCTCAGATTCCATGACTGATTGACAATCAGAGGGACCGTAAGTACGAAGCTCACTGCCAGTAAGATGTCACAGACAGCGTGAACAGTAAAGATAATTCTGCTGGATTTCGGCACATCCTGGAGGGACCGAATAGTTCTGAAATGTGCAATGTTAAGACAGATCGACACTATGGAGGTGAGACTTATTACGGAGGCGTAGATTATTCTAGAATACACAGGAACAGAGGTATTAATCCAAGAATTAGGTAATGTATTGTTCCAGTAAGAAACGTTTCTATCCATGTTGTTCGCGGAGAGACTTTCAGGTGAAAGTTCTAAAATCAATTGATCAGTTATAGCAAAGAGATATCATTTTGAATTACCTGTATGCATTACAGGCAATGTAATTTTATTAGTTAATCGAGGCAAACCTGACAAGAAATCTTCAAGGCAAAAAATGAGTGTCGATGTTCTTAGCCCTCCGTCCTCAGTACAGCGGCGACAATATAATTGCAATGAAGGCTACATGGGAATTACTTTCTTGGAAAACACCGGAGACGCTTTGGGTCGTTTACGAAAGGTAGAGCATCCATTCCTCCTCATTTTACGCACCTTTACTTAACGAATGTACATGTAAATGATTTCTTGATGCCTCTTAATGTTTACTTTTTTTAACAGATTTTACAGAAGTTCCAATGTGTACTTCAATATTTCGCGGTGGTTAAACAATGTTTAGGAGTTTCAACTTCATACAACTTTGTTCCATAGTTTACCCCTCCGTTGATACATACAATGATGTGCACATATTGTTATTCAATATCACCACCAAGAGAACCCGTACTAAAAGTTGCTATAGATGTGATTGCCTTTCATCAAACGTCACACGCCCAAATACTATTTACTCTTGCTGCTGCTGGCGGGAATTGTATTTTGTATAATGGTTATTAACGCCGACCGTAATTTCACGATCGTTTAATTAAGTGGTGATGACGTAAAGCGATAGTGATACCGTTAGTAGACAAGCAATAAGAGCTATTGTCGTGTCACCAGGCACTGACATCTTATGATAGGCTGCAAATAATACTGTCTCCTTGATTGACGTTGAGTTGTACAAATTGTATATATATAAGGCCGAACAAATGATGTTGTATTGCCCTTTAGGTGCCAAAAAATGGGTCGAACGGAAATCTGTTCCTTTTTTTTTGTACTCCTTCTTTGGGCTGATATTTCTAAATTTTGAATGCTTTAGTACAACTTTTTTTTAAAGCCGATCGTAGATTTCAAGAATTTGGGGCCTGTCGCAAAGGGCAATACAACATCTTTCTTTTTTTGGCCTAAGGATGACACGCAACAATTTGAAGCGTTCAATGTATTCAGGGTATAGGAATATGTCTATAAGCACAAACATATATTATATATATATATATATATACATATATAAAAGTGCGAGAATTCTCAACTCTGACATAACAACGGGTGTTCCAGAATATGTAAGCGTGAAGAAAAAGGTCTAGGAACGTGAGATGTAGCTGTACTTTACATAAACACACCGACAACCCAACACACAAGCAAGAACCTGAAGAAGGCCTCACAAGCCGAAAGCTCGTAATAAACTTGTAAAGTACAGCTACGCTTCACGTTCCTAGACCTTTTTCTTCACGCCTATATATATATATACATATATATATATGTGTATATATTCCTGCCCTTAAAGAGAAGGTTGAGTTCTGGGAAGAGGTGAAAAATAATTTGTGAGCGTTATCATTCTTATTATGCTAGTGTGGAAGAACATCAGATAAGACATGTTCCCTGAAAAGCATGGCTCTTCAAATGCCTTCATATTCTAAATATGTCATGTAACATCGTAAAAATCCGAAGTAGGATTTTTACGCCACGTGTTCGTGTAGTCCCATATACATCTTTCTGTGTACAGTGTTTGTAACTTTACCAAGACTTGGTCAAATTTCTTATCATTTTGAAGATTCCAGAGCCTTGCAATACACACAAATTCTTGTATGCTAGATGATCAACCTTTTCTGGTCGATTCCACATCGTTTCTTTCACAATGCAATCACATGACCAGAACTCAACTTCATCTTTAATCCAGTTTAAAGGCAGCCAAAGGTGCTTGCATTATCTAATATCCTTATTCAGAGTGTACTTTCTTTAATTTAAAGAGAGAAAAAAAGAAAATGAATACAATATGATTATTAAAACATAATTTTACGCATCCAGGATTAATCTCCGAGGTATTTGTTTCTTCGTCTTTTTTTGTCATTTTTATTATGTTTGTTCTTGTTTTGATCTGTATCATTTTGCTCTTAATTATTTCCGCTGTTTTATTTTCTTGTCATGATTGTATTTAGTTTTTTTTCTCCATAAATCTCATTATTCAACCTAAAAGACCTGTTCAATCTGTATAATTATAATCCATGCTGCAAGTTGAACTCAAGATTACTGATAAACGAGAACGGGGTGAGGCATTCTTATAGACTAACATCCCATAAGATCGACTATGTCAATATCATGATCCCTCTGTAAAGTCAGAGGGCCCACAAGAACGACATGTAGGACTGACAATCTTGTGAGTTGTCGGTTTTGTCCTGGTTTATCCAATGAGTAGGAAGGCGAAATGTCGGGGGAATCTCTTTGATTTGTTTGTGGATTACTTCTAAAAAATAGGTAAGTATATCTTTTTGTTATATTCCATTTAATCTTACCGCGAAACAAATGAAATTTTAAAATACTTGTATTTCGGAGCATGTGTGTACCTTAATAAATGTTGAACATTATTTTATCGTTCATCTGATTCATTTAATGAAAATGATTAGTCATTGTTCATGCATGTTCTTAAATTCCTAAATGAAATGATAACAGATATCACACACACGTTGACTATTGAAATCTTATCAACATCTTCCCAATATGATTTGAATAGCAAAACTAGTGTCTAACATTGCCTTGGCAATTAATATATTATTTTAGCATGATGTTGTGGGACCCTTTAATTGATTGTCAATTTGAAACCATCTCATAAAGGATCCGATTATACTGTATATATGCATATAGGGACTCTGAAAGTAATAAACGAAATAAAAATAATGAAAACATAAAGACACCGGAGCATTGAATTATGATTCTGGAAAACATTTATTAATTCATATAAATACAATTTTCCTTTATGATTATTTTAATAAATTTAATTTGTACAAACATTTATTTTGTTTCAAATATTTAAGATGACAAACATATATTTGTTCAATTGGTTCAAGAATTACGTACATTTTTATTCAGAAGGAAACGTACTACTTATATACATTGTTTATATTTATTACATATATTTAAGATGACAGAAATATATATTTTTTCAATTAGCTCAGGAACTAAGTACATTTTTATCAAAAAGGATAGGGAGGTTCTAAACCACACTATAAAAAGAAGGTAGTGCAAATGAAGAACGACACGTGTTACTTATTCACATTATTATTACATTTTAAGAAAGAAGGTGAAATTCACTTTTGAAATAAAGAAGAAATGCATTTATACCTCGAAGATAAGTTAGTGGGTACACACGTAACTCGTCTTGGGCAAAAACATGCTGCAGGGAGCAGTTGGTTTCCACAGCTTACGTTTAATTTTTCTCTTAGAATCAGAGGAAACATGAGCTAATTAAATACCTATTTCCATACAATCTGCTGAGTTTGGTCGATGGAAATTTTGTTTTGTGTGTGTTAGGAAAATGAAGCAAAACGAAATACCAACGATGGCTTCAAATTTATAGTAAACATCTATGACCATCACATAGTTACTAATCGATTTTGCATTCTTTATATTTTATTTTTAGTTTGTATTATTTTGTACATAAACTGTCATCATCAGAGTGCTTAAAGGCATAGACCAATTCCAGTTGTGGAATCGATCAGAAAAGGTTGGTCATCTAGCATATAAGTATTGGTGTGTACTGCAAGGTTCTGGAATCATCAAAATGATAAGAAATTTGGCCAAGTCTTGGTAAATCTACAAGCACTGTACACAGAAAGATGTATATGGGAACGCGATATCTATCCAGTCCGGATAGATATAATAATTTACCAAATATATCATTTATTAGGCGGTTTCCCGGCAAAATTTGTATCATCACGTATTAGTCAAAACATATTCTTCCACATGATTGGTAATAAGAGCTTCCATTTCATTTTTTGAGAGGGGGGCGTTTCCAAAACTGGTCTATACCTTTAAGAAATAATAACAATGTATAGGGAAAAGGAACATCATGATTAAAGAATTTGGTTTTTATATATATGATATTACTACAATCCTCTTTAAAGGTACTATGTCCCTTTTGCAGGCCAAAAAAATGAAAAGGTTAAATTCCAACGGCATTTGAAATACTATTTAGAACTTCCCTAAAAAAAGTGGGGCTTTAAAATGTCTTTAAGTGGGAAAATAACGACTATTAGTTGTCGAATCGACTTAGGAGCTATATTTGTACGCTCATCTGGTTTTGCATCGCAAATGCAATATGATCTTTTGTATTTCGTTCATAAGCGAATTTTTGTAAGACTTCTTAAGCAGCAAACCTATCATATTCCCGAACGTTTGGCACAGAAACATCCACCAAGCAATCATTGCTACAGCATAATGGAGATGTGAAACGTTTGAGTCTAAGATGTGCCAAATACCCAGGAGAAGCCCTGTTAGTGCAAACCATCCAACTGTTACAATGGTTACGAACAGCGCCCTCTTTATTGACCTGATCTTAACAAAGATACCTTGTCCCTGGTGAAGGTTGGGTGCTCCAGCGAATTCCTGGGCGTGAATCTTCTGGGCATGTCTGTATGTGATAGTCAACAGCCAGATGTATACAAATATGATCAACGCACTAGGTACAAGCACACCAGATATCATGAAATTAAGTCCCGATAATTGTCCTTTTGGCTTCTGATCCAGATAACATATTCCTGCAGGCATCTGATAAATCCCCATCCTAGGAATGTTTGAAAGAAACATCACGTTAAATACCAAAATTGTCCCGAGAGTACAAATCCATATCTTTACATTGCTCATACACGCAGTATATCTGTAAGGCATGACAATGGACAACAGACGATTTAGATGTTGCAGGCCATACAGGGCGATAGCAAAGATAGAAAACATTGCAGTGAACCAACTGCTTATGTTGCAGTACATTGACCTGGAGCTCCAAGAGTCACTCAATATTAAAGGGATCGTGAATCCAAAGCTCATTGCGAGACCTACGTCGCAAATTGCGTGAACCTTGAAGATAATTATGTTGGTCATCGGCAAATCCTCGAGGAAGCGTATAGTCCTGAAGTGTGCAGTATTCAGAAAGATCGAAAGTATTGAGGTAAGGCCTATAGTGAAGGCATACATAACTGCGGCGGGTAAAGGAATATATTCACCAGCGCAAGAGGTATGGGTTGTGACGTTCTTGCAGGAGTTGTTCAAATCCATCTTGCAAGTTTGTGTTGGCTGAGTAATAGACAAAGGGTTCCAGAAAGTACAGATATGACTATTCACGTTTGCGCCGTGTGCCTTCAAAATTTGAACGTCCTCAAGCAGAAGTTGGCATTGCAGATCAGCACACAAGCTCGATCGTCGAAGAATGGTAGAAAGTGTTTTTTACAGACACATGATATTTCGAAATTCCATTTTGTTCAACCGAGAAAAGTCGACAATCTTAAATCTGTACGCCGTAGCGGAAAGGGGGGTTCTTCAAGTCTGCTAATACGTTTGCAAGCTTTCCTGTGACATTATTGAGCCTAAATTTTGCCTGCAGTGGGATAATATTGCTTTAAAAAAGACGTTCAAATATATTCCTTAAAAGTGAGAATCCTCCGCTTCGTATCTTGTCAGTTTTTCCACCGATGTTACCCATTATGTATAACTCGAATCCAATTGTAGATAAGTCATTATTGTTTATTATGACAATGGTAAATAATCTTCCTACATAAGTAAATATTGTAGGATAAGATGAAAGGCAATATAAAATACCAAATGCTTATTTTACAGTTCAAAATCAGCGTTCCAATTACAAAATACATTCATTCTTAAATTTTACACTGCGTAAAATGTCTAATTGCTACCTTGAAAACCCATTTCAGTGAAAGATTCCGCTTTAAACAAGCGAATAAAATGAGGCCGATATAAAGCACATGCCTTATACCCTGAGCGTAGATTTTAAATGATGGATTGATGGAGAAGTGGTATTGTGAAAGCCGCAATTAGATATTAGCGCTAAAAGGCTGGTTTCGTTCGCTTCGTCAATTTATCAGTTTTATTTTGTATTGGTTCACTAGGATGATTGATACCGGCTATGTACCAGTATGATGGGATATTGAACGAGTTAGAACCATCTCCTCCATTACACGAGGCCTCATTATTGGTGGGGTGTGACGTGTGTGGGCGTGTGTACGTTTGGTGTGTGTTGTGTGCTAAATCTAAAACAAGACTGTTGCATTCTAAAATGGCTCTCAATCACGTATCATGTTTACACCATGAAGTAAGTTGAGCATGTCATTTCGTTTTCGCTCAATCTAATATCATTGATTAATGGTATATTCTTGACTAGCAACCCTTAAAGTGAATCGGTAACATTGTTGAAGGTTGATGAAAAAAAATTGGATAATTTTTGTATAAAATGATACTTATTATATTCCTTTTACTGTATTAAGCCTCTGACATGCAAAAAATCATGAAAAAATTCTCAAACCACAAAGATATCTATGGTTTTCTTTGAAGGTGTCACTATGCAACACCCTCTTACAGTGATTAACAGTAAATTCTCCCAACCCATTTTGAATTTTTCCAACCGTTTTTCCATGAAAGAAAGACATAAAACTGTCTGGAATGGTAAATAGAGCCAATTTATTGCTTTGTGACAATTTATATTCAACTAGAGTGTAATTAAATTGTAATAATATAGTTGGCAGAATTAAAGAATCGATCAGATCAGTTTTTTCCCAATTTGTATCATTAATAATGGTCCGTTTTCACTAAAATTTTCAGATTATCTTTAATGGTACATCTAGCATTGAAGTCACTACCTTAACATCACTCTCTGTTATCTGAGCAATGTTACCAAGTCCCTTTAATGGAAGATTGACAGAGATTACACAATAATAAAGATTGAATGAAAAGAAGATGGTGACATATTTCTAGACACATGAACACTATTGGGCCCAGGTATTGTTTTAAATATTATTATTGCTTCAATCTTCTGTCATGTGAAAATGTATTGATATTACAATTATGCCATGGTAAAATGGAAAGCTAGACAGAAAGAGAAAGAGAGACTGTAACGAAAAATCAGTATTGTTTATGATATCATTATTTTTTATTTTTATTATACCGGTTAGTATTACAGTCATGTATTGTAGCATTGTTATTTGTGCTCGAGTCATATTTCCTCATGTCAAGTTTGTGTAGAATAAAGCAGACAATAGGCATTTACTTTTATATTCAGGTTTGATTAATTGATTAATACATTTATCTTTTCTTTTTTTCCTTCAAAAGTCCACTCCCACGACATTCTTTTTTAAATCCAAAATTATGAAAAAGGTACATTTCAATCTCTGACAGACAGCTTTCTCATTCAAAAAATCCGATGTGACTATTTTTGGTATTCATGTAATTTATAACGGTTTTTCAATGACTTTATACTCCACATATTTAGAACTATTTATCGTATCCTGTAACAGGTTGTACTTTCTTCCAAGATTTTTAAGAGGATTTTATCGTATCGTGGGGCCTTTAGCTGTCTCACTGCAGTCATTATAATATGTTAGGCTCAGTTTGGCCTTTTGCACTGCATTACAACTATCAATGGTCTCACCTTTTTCATCATAGCATTCCTGTAGGATTGCTTAAATGCTAGAATGAGGGGATTCCCAAAGGTCTGACACAGGAACATCCAGAATATAAACATTGTAACTCCATAATGGATACTGATATTCATTGTGGTTACCACCAACCAAATCTGTAAGGGACCCCACGTTGTGGCAAACCAGCCGATCGTTACAATAGCCATACGCAGCGCCCTCTTGATTAACCTGATCTTACCGAAGACCGTGTTGCCATTCTGCAGTTGGGGCGCCCCTATCAGCTCCTGGGCATGGATCTTCCTTGCATGTCTGTAAGTTACGATCAAGAGCCAGATGTACAATGATACAAGGAATACGTATGGTCCCTCAATTCCAACGATTAGAAGAGCAGGAATTTGGTTTACATTTTGAGTCATCCAGCAGAATCCGGTAGATGTCTTCAAAAACTTGACAGCGCTGACGTTTCCTAAAAAAAATAGTAAATTTACCAAAAAGGACGTAGCTATAACGATGCATAGTTTGACCTTAGTTATAGCTGCCGTATACCTGTATGGCATAACTATAGATAATAGTTGATCCATGTGTCGTAGGCCGGTCAGTGTGATGCAGTTGAAAGAGAAAATGGTAAAACTACCACCGTTTACGTAGCAGTATATGTGTCTCATGTACCATGAGTCCCAGAGCATCAGAGGAACCATGAATCCGTAGGTTACTGCAAGCATCATATCACAAATGGCATGCACTCTAAAGATGGTTCTGCTAGGTATCGTCATGTCTTCTACTGATGGAATAGTCATAAAATGCACAGTGTTTAGACAGAGCGAGGCCAGTGATGTAAGGCCTATAATGGAGGCATAGATGACTGCATGATGTAGGGGAACAGTTGGGTCGGTAGAGGATATGAAAGATGTATTGTTACCCAAGGATTCATTTACTGCCATTATGTTACAATGACTCCTCAATATATGGTTTAAAAGTTATATATTTTAGGGAGAAATAAGAATTCCACCTTAAATTTCGAAGCGAAGCTCTGGGAAATGATGAGATGAGAGATAATGTTTTATTTCTGATCACAAATCTAAACTCGACGTATTCTAGTCATCACAGAAGTTCATGTACTCATTCAAGCATCGTAAAGACATATGCAGCATATTTCATGTTTAGTTGATCAATTCAGCTACCCGCCCTTTCTGCACGAAATGATAGGCGCGGCAGATGTTCATCACCTCAACACCAACTATCGAAAGCAACGACAATGATGTAAGTATCAACGGTGAATAATCCGCTAAACTCATATCATTTTTAAGGAACACGAACATTATCACGATAATACAAATGAAGCAAAATGTTAATGATGTATAAACGGAGGAGGAATAGCTATCCAACCACCGATAACACTCTAGTTTATAATGAACTTTAAAACGACTGTAACACTGAGTGACAGTCTTTCTCTTCGTCTTATTTTTCGACAACACGAGTTCATATGACCGAACTGATAATTATGTCTTTATGGATCACATGCTGTCTTCAAATTGATGAAGGATTTTTTGTTGAGGTACACTTGATAATCACAGTAATTACAGGTCTATGATGAATCTACAAAGTAGCTGCCCACAAATTTCCGGGCAATTGCACGAGTTAACCTTTCTTTAATAAATAATTATGGGATGGTAAGTTAAAAGACAGCATTCAAAACAACAGCGTTTTGTTGGCATAGTAAATAGGCAATTATGTCAGCTATCATGAAGTAAGAAAAGAAAACAATATATGGCTCAATTTAGGACCCATCTATGCTAAATTTAAAAAGCATAATAATGCTTCTTTTTTAAATATGGTAAAAACAATTGCGGTTAAGAAACTGTTTTCATGCCATTTGTTATTCAAATTCTATAATCATGTTTAAATAATTTGTATTCACACTGGCCTTTTAAAATTGGCTTATGTCTGTGTCTGAGAGAGAGAGAGAGGGGGAGGGGTGGAGTATAATGTTATTCAAGCACATCCCATACAATCGTTATTCATTACGAATTTCTTTTGCAACCAAAAGGTTGTATTTCAAATACAAGTTGAAAATGCTGAGCTACAAATATTTGTTTGTTTCAATAATTGTAGAGTATGACTTCTTTCTTTCTCTCCCTCGCGACACAACGATATGTTTGCCCAACAAATTAATAATATGAATTTCATTTATACATTGTTGTTACCTTTACATGTGAATAAACTTCTCATATTTACTATTTTGTTCTTTACTTCGAGTCTGTAGGATTCCTTTAACACATAGAGACTAAGGAAATTACCGAAGGTTTGACAAAGAAACATCCAAAATGCAAACATTGGCATCGAATAATGTATAATTCGCTGGCTGTTCTTCATCACCTGCCAAAGTGCTATTGGAACCACTGTCAAAACGTACCATCCAGCTGTCACAAGAACCATACGAAGCGCCCTCTTTAGTGACCCAACCTTCGCTAGGATTCCTTGATTGTTGTTCAGGTGTCGAGCCCCTACCATTTCCTGAGCATGTATTTTTCGTGCGTGTCTGTAAGTCACCACCATAAGCCATGTGTACACGAATATCAAAAGTACGTTTGGAGTCATCATGGAAAGGAAAAACACTCCGAAGCCTCCCTGCGATTCAGTTAACGATATCTGCTCCAGCAGGCATATGCCGGCAGATGTCCTCACAAAGGATTTTGAGAAATTGGAAACGTCATCAGCAAGCATACCAATACAGAACATTACCGTCGCCAATAGTATGGTGATAACTGTCCACATCCATATTTTGAAATCTGTCACAAACGCAATGTATCTATACGGCATCACGATGGATAATAGACGGTCTAGGTTTTGTTGGGCATACAGCGAGATAGTACAGGCTGAGAACAATGAAAGGAACCCGCCGCTTACGGTGCAGTAAATACCCTTCGCATCCCAGGAATCAACGACAATCAGTGGTACTGTAAGTCCGTAGGCACTGGATAATAGTATATCGAAGATGGCATGTGTCTTGAAAATGATTCTACTGGACGTTGTCAATTCACGATACGAGCGAACGACCCTAAACTGTAGCATGTTGAGACAGGCAGAAAATACAGCAGTTACACCAATAACAAAGGCATAAGAAACAGTAATAGATAAAGGTAATTTGGTTCCTTCGGACGAACTATTAAATGAGGTATCGTTGATTGTGTCCTCCATTTTCATTGAAAAAATTGGAAAATCTTGATCAGATGCGATGTTTATTTTGAGTTCAATTTACAGACCACCAGTCACAACCTACCTTGCAAGAACGTCAGGGAGCTTTCAGAATTAACGAAGATAAAGTTGACACTGTCGAATATGTATGAATTCTGTTCAAGAAAACTTGAGGGACCGCAAGCCGTCCCTTAATTTGTTTCTACCAAGCCCGTAGCTGATTTGCTAGTGAAACAAAAATATAAACCCAGTATTGTATATACCTGCTGAAGAGAATGCATGCAATACTTGTACTACCGTTCATAATTATGTTCGAGATGGAAAATGGGTGGTTCAAAATTCTACTCTAAAGAAAAGTCCTCTTCTAGGCTCTCGCTGGAGGATTACCAATTATAAAAACACCACTTTGGACATAAGCCTAATTGACGAGTGGTATCCGTACGCCCGGGAAATGAAGTGGAGCAAATAACTGATCTACATTTTGCTGTCATGTTATATGAACAGGCGGAAAGCTCAAATAGAACAAATATATTTTGTATGAGTAACGGAAAGACGTATTGATTTAGTGAAACCATCGTTTTTCTCCTTTTAATCTCTGATTCATTGTGTCATAACATACTTTTTGTTGGTTAAAGTTAAACACGATATGTAAATAGTGTGGGTATCCTTAAACTATATCTGTTGATTGAGATTTTTGGGAAAAGAAGAAGAAAATAACCGAACAGTATGCTTGTCAAAGCCCAACATCTACAGCAAGCTTAGAACCGAGCAGTAACGTTTTTAATTGAAATAAGCACGACCATGCCTTCTTTTTTTAAAGCAGTGACACTGGCTTCCTGTTTTAAAAAAATATGTCTTATATTAAATCTCAGCAATTATCCACTAATGTCTCCTTAATTATACTGCCCCCACTTAATAAATTAATGTCACCATATCTGGAAGGGAGGCAAGGCCTACATTGAATCAACGACCCGACTCTGCCCTCTGTTCCAAGAAATCATGCACGTGCGGGAGACAAATCCCTCTTCTCTGCAGCACCGCGCTCATGGAGGCGAGGCGAGTTGGCTCAGTCGGTAAAGCGTCCGTCTGTCGAACCAAAGATCCCGGGTTCGACTCCCACCCAGGCGGATGACTGAAGCCTGCGTTGTGTGTTAACGTGCCCCTTCCCTTGTTCATAGACGCAGGTTATGTCAAGTGGAAAACACTCCGTCCCTCGGATAGGATGTTAAATGGAGGCCCCGTGTAGAGAAGAGTCACTACCTTTGCACGTTAAGAACCCACTGCACTATTCGTATAAGAGTACGGGGAAACCCCGGTGTAGTGGTCCACCTGCACACATCCCCAGTACAAGTTAGCGACATGCGGAATACCGCCCTGCTGACTCCAAATTCAGAAGATTCAGAAGATATGGAACATTCTCCCTCAGTCAATACCTGCTCTCAAAATCAATCTCTACATTGCAATTTCTTGAAGACCTTTCTGTTCAACCATTAAATCAATCATGGGTTATCTTGTAATAATGTCAAATCTTTATTGTTTATGTCACACATCTAAATACGTGTATCGTAGTAAAGCGCTATTATAGTACAATAACTGTAAGAGCAATAGGAAGTACCAATATAATATACTATGATATGATCGCTTAAGTGAAGACAAAAACTTCTCACCCCCTCTCTCCTCTCTTGTTCTCTCTCTCTCTCTCTCTCTTTCCTACTTTATCTGTGTTTGCGATCGCGCACGACACTCTCACCTCTTACAATGCCATTCCGTTGTTTTCTGCATGTAACTGTCACCATCTGCTTTGTTTCGGGTCTTTTTTCCCAAAATGTTCTTTCCATATAGCCTCATCATGTATACGTTGACGTGTACATGTATTAACTTTGCTACAGGTTGCAAGTAGTAAATCCACTGATTTAAGAGCGACAACTCTGAATTTCTTCATCTCCAAACTTAACATAGTTTTGTACTTCTTTCTTTGAATTAATAATATTCATCATGTCAGTTATTTCTTTTTCTATAGGCCTATGCAGTTTATAAGAGGATGGTAGTTGTAATAAATTTGATAGTCAGATTTGGTTTTGGTTTGATGGTCTGTTTTACCTGACTGCTAAGGAAGTATGTTTATGCTTGTAAGTAAGCAACAGGGGGACCAACGAATCTAAGTCCTCTCCGAGGGAATTAGTAATGAGGATTGAAGCCTTATCAAAGGGCACTAGCGCATCGATTTAGTTTCGAGACCACTGCTCTACCACTGTGCCATCGCGTCTACTTCAGATACTAATTACTTAAGCCATCTTTAGGTTTATTATGAACTGTTTGAACATGGGCTAAAGTAACATACTGTACTCTGAGAAGTATATGCAATACAAACCCTGTCTATATGATGTCGTCGTTAAGTCTAGATTTTATTTTAATACCACAACAGTTTATGATCAAATGTCATTGATAGCAATAATAATAATAATAATAATGTTAATAATAATAGTAACAGTGATAATAATAATAACAGTTATCATAATAATAATGATGATAATTATGATAATTATAATAATACATTTATTACAATATAAATAACAATATTAACAATTCTAATGGCCACTAAAGATAGTGCTTATCTCCGTGACGCAGTGGCCTTCATGGCGGTTAACATTATTCCCTGGTTACAGGTGAGCCTCCTAAATAAATTATTTGTATTCATTTACACCTAGGTGGAGAGTGGCAACTTTAGATTGACGTCTTGCCAAATGACGCTATTGTCGGGATGGGATTAGCACCCTGTACCTTATGTTCTCCACTTCTGTGACTTATCCACTAGATAACAACAGCTCTACTTTGAATTAATGAATTTACCTGATTTAAATGAAATATGTCTGTTTATTGTTACTATGTACACACGTAAAAGAAACCTTTGACATCTTTGATTCCTGCTTAAACCAATAAGATAGAAATCGAGAAGGAAAACGATATCAGATAGGTATAAATAAGTTCTTCTCTCACAATCATTGAAACAGAATTATCGCTATAGCCTCATTACCGTCACTAGTTAATGATTAACTACGGGAAAACTTTTTTCCTTCATGTTTAAGGGACTTAAAGATCGTGTAACAATTAGCATTCAAAGGCTAAATATATCATGGGATTGGGTGTGAATGCACTGACGATGGCAAAGGTACCGCCTCATCGGCTACCATATTATTATGGTATCTATATCTATAGATGTAATGGGGTACGAGGCAAAATGGGAGAGGGTGCGAGTAAAAATGAAGGTAATCTAGCTGTCATCTTACATGGAGTTCTCTCATGAGAGAACTATTTTAGAAAATATTTGAAACAGTCCTAATTGATTTGTTGACCCCACAACCTAAATATAGACAACCTTATCACACTTGTAACATAGATAACTTACAATTTATGGCTAATTTCAGTTTTTGGTGGCATCTTGGATTAGAAACAGCGGCCATCTTTGGATTGTTTGGGGGATAAGGCTACTCCAAAACTTTATGATAAGTTTACAGCAAACCAGTGAATAACCTGAACTCTAAAACGTACTTTAAATTGTGCTAATTACAGCTTTACTGTAATTTGCAGCTTTACTTTCGTTTTTGTGAGGAGACTGGGCAGGGGGTCTTTTTGGACGCCGTCTTGGGTTTTTCAGATTTCCTTGTGCCTGGGGGGGGGGGGGAGCATAACCCATTATTAGTGGTATGAATGGATTCTAAATTCAGGTACATACAGCAACATCACATCTCTAATGTAGATATATCACGATTCATTTCTTTTTAAGATACTGACAGAAATCTTGGACGCTTACTTTAAAGATAACCGCTTTTTGGGGCTACAGATTTCTTAGATTTGTAATTAGTTGTTTATGTTCAAACACATTTGAAAACAGTTAAAGAATCTTTAGTTTATTTGTGTCAAAGGTCAAACCTGTCTAGTGTATTAAACTCTTCAATCCTATCAATAGTTGTAGACTAGCAACTGATACAGACACACTAAAGGTATGCGTCCTGCACACCTGCCCGAAAAAGGGTCGTTGAATTCTTTGGTGTGTCAGGGAGGTGCGAATATCGTTAGGGTCAATTAAGATAGAGTAAAATCGTATGGGAAGCGCACATACAAGGCGCAGACAAACAAATAAGAAAAAGGAATTTTTTGACAATATAAAGACTAAAGACTATAAAGACTAATTAGACATGTTATATATAGCACATCCATTAATCCATTAAATGTGTGAAGTAAATTTAATATTAGTATTAAACGTGCAAAGGTTGACAAGCTAATATATATATATATATATATATATAATATATATAAACACATCAAACGTATAAATATTATGTATGTCCTCCTCAAATGGAGGACAGTAATGGTTAACTTTGATCCCAGCTACACATCCAGTATTCTTCCATTTCCTTTCGCAATGTATACGAGAGTAGTCAAATCTACTGTTAGTATAGGTTATTTCATTACTTATATATATAATTATAGATATAAGATCAGGAGATTTATTACCTTCAATACAAAACAGCCTCAAATAGATACCGATTATTAGATCGTGTAAATCTTTCCAAAGCGTCCATTCATGGGATTCCATTCTTTTCTCTAAAGTATATGTAAATAATAAACAAATAAAATAAAGGTTTCATACACACATTTGAAATGAGCTCTTATCTCACGGATCATCGAAAGTATAAGTTGCTCCAATGTGTCCCAATCCATCATAATAGCCTGTGACGTTAAGTAGGAATCACAACATAAATCTATCCTCCTCAAGTGTAGATATGTCATGTGGTGGGCTTCCCTTCTCTTCTCAATAGGATATCTCAATGAACAATTAAAACAAGGATTTCGTACCAACACAGTTAAAGAGCTCTTATGTCAAGAATCATCGGAAGTATATTTTGTCCCAATCCATTATATAGCCTGTGACGTTAAGCAGGAATCGCAACATGAATTGATCTTCCTCAAGTGTAGAAATGTCAGGCTATGGCTAAGAAGTTTTAGAAATGTCTTGTCAATATGTGTGATAAGTAGGCTCAACAATCATTGGTCCTCAAAATAACATAGTTCAAGTTGTTTAACGAGTTGAAACCAAAAGAACTTCAAAATGGGGTAGTTGCAAATCCAAAACATGCCAAGTACTGAACTGGTGGTTAGGTAGGTCCATATTAAATGCAACAACAAATCACAGAACGTTATCATTTCAGTCGAAACGCACATCAACACGAGTCGCAACAAATGCCAAAAAATATGGCTGCTCTATCTACACTACACGTTATATTTCTTATCCATGGAGTATCATCAATATGTTCTAGCAATAATCCCAAAAGATTTGTCACTGATCCAATCAGTGTTACAGTGAAGGAAGGCGACAATGCAACATTTACCTGCGTCGTCTCAAATTTTAACGAAGAAACCGACCGCATTACTTGGTACGTTAATCCGACATTGTATGACCGGAAAATTACATCTTCTTTCAATGAAAATTCTCAAGCTATATATGGCATCTACTTTGACGATTATCCATGTTGGAAGAAGAGAACAATCGCATCATTGTGTGTTATATGCTTTGATGATCAATATAATCTTCACACCTGTTATTCTAACATAGGAACGTTACATATACAGTATTTCCCCAAAGAAGATGAATTACAATGTGGACCGAAAGACCACTTGGTATTCGACGAAAAAGAATTTATTAGTGCCTGGTGTAACGTTTCTTACTTGGACCCGGCGATGGTGATAAAATGGTATTTAGGCAATGCCACCCTTGCGTTGAGCTTTCAAACATCGCACGATAACAAACGAGATCTTCGTAAATCATTTGAACTAAGTCCGGAATTTCACAACAAAACCCTTACATGTGCATTGTCTTTCCCGTCTGTCTTTCCTGTTCAAGAGATATCATGTTCGATCGGGCCAATTGTCATCAATGAAACACCAAAGTCAACAAGAACGCCAGAGGATGAAAATATCAGCTATGAAAATGTTGGTATAAGCGCAGAACAGTGGAATAATAGTGGTCAACTTGGCAACATCAAGAGCAAAGATTATGGGTATAATAATCTTGGTAGTATTGAAACAATTTCTGAAGAATCCAATACTAACAGTTTTACCCCAAGTAACCTGGATATACACCATTTAGAAGAGCTACTATCGGCGCTTTGGATGATATCATCAATGCCATGGCTGGGTATGACACCACTGTGGCAAGTTTTGTTGATTCAGGATTTAATTTACCCAATCAACTTACTAAGAATCATTTCTTCACAATCACCATAGGAGCAGTGATAGCCGCATTCCTTCTGATAACGTGCTTGTTCGCCGTTGTTGTAGTTGTATTACATATGCATTTGAGGCAATCTCAAAGAAACATCACGCTCGGTGACCTTCAAGAGCTGCACAAATTCACAAGCATTATCAAAAAAGAAACATTGCAAGCACATCAATTTTCACATCAACGATCACATCACCATGGTACCAGCACGCGCACAGCTAGGCACGCGCACAGCTAGCTGTGCGCGTTAATTTATTTATCCGGTGTGCGCACGCATGCGCATTGGATCTATCGTCAGAATTAACGCCTACTGGGCATGCGCAGAAGTCGTGACTGAAAGTTAAACAAGACTTGCGCAGAACTTAAACAGTTGTTTAGTTAAACACCACTTAGACAGGACTAAACAGTTGTTTAGTTAGACGAGACTTAGACACGACTTCAGAATACGAAATTTAGTTAGACAGGACTTAGACACGACCTCGCGTCTAAGTCCTGTCTAAGTCGTGTCTAACTAAACAGTTGATTAACTTTAGACGTGGCTTAGTTAGACACGACTTCAGAATACGGGCCCATAATGTATAAGTCCAATTTATTATGGAAATCGCGTGAGAGCAAAATAGCAATAATAATAATAATGATAATAAATGAATTTAGAAAATGAAAATAGCCTCACTAAAACTAAAAAACAACGTAAAAACGTCAATAATTTAACTCAACTTTTTAACTCGAAGGAATCGTAATACATCATATGATTTTTCATAAATCTATGATAATAATGTAAATATGATAAACATGCACGTATACATACATGAATGGATCGTCGTTTCATATTCAAATCTTGATGGAGACGTCCAGTATTATTATATGTGTACATAATTTGTATACATCGAGGAATATATAGAAGTAATTTTATTGTACAGTATTCCAATTCCAAGTGACACAGAAGTAACAACATTGGCAATATGCAAATTCAATTTCACCTTGTCATCGACAGTAACGCCTAAAGATTTTGCATGCCTTTCTTTTCTTCGTGTTATCGACAAAAATGTATACGATACCCAAGTTCTTCTAAACCACCTAATCCTGCATTCTTTTTTCTTCTTCAATAAATGCAAAGATTATGATGAGAAAGAAATGCATAGGTTTTAATGATATAGATCATGAAAACAAGAGTCCGGTCATGGAACTTTAGGATTCCCTTTATTTGTTTGTTAAAATACAAGCTCAACATTGGTAGAAACGATGTATTGTCAGAAGAAAGAAAAATCAGACCATAAGAGCGGAGTGCCTTCCCAAATCTCTAATTCAAAATGCGTTCTAATTCATCTCCAAAAATTTGTTAGAACAAATTATGTATTTCATGTTCTATTCCAATGTATAAGTTTATCTTAATGCAGACATAATACGATGAGCGAAATAAATTAATAGGACTTTCTTTTCGTCAAGCAAGAACAACAAAAAAACGGTCCGATATTTTGTTTTTAAAATAAGATACAAGTTTTATTGATATAGATTGTCAGCTTCGTTTTGGATGTCATATCCATCAATTTGTTACCGACTTCTAAGCATGCTTACCAATTGTTTCGTTTGGATCGTTAGTTCTCGTTAGGTTTAAAAGTAAGAAACGAGAAAGAAATTTTCCGTGAACAAAGGACGACATCGGTATGATGTTGAGGACTTTTGTAAATCTTCGATATTAAGGAGAAAATTTTAATCATAAAACCACGAGCTGCAAAGAGCGCCACAATTTTTAAACAGTATTTTCTGGTACACATAATACTATAGCATGCAAACTGATGTAGACTTAATTTCTTTTCATGCATAAATTTTACCCAATTGGCCTCAAAATGTCTATAGTGCTTTATCAAATTTAAGGTCGGTTGAAGCTTGAATCAACTTGAAAGCTTGCAAACAGAAAATGCAATAATTTTTCAATAATGTATTGCATTTTACCCCTGTACCCAACATACAAAAATCCTCTGGACGGCTATGCATTATGGCTCAAGGCATGGGCACACAGAGAATTTTTTTATGTTGGGAACTGGGGTAAAATGCAATAAATTATTGACAATTTATTGCATTTTCTGTGCTTTTTAATTTATGGAAACTGCCCCCTACCCTATCCTCCGCTGCGTACAGTCATGGTTCAGTGACAAAGCAATGACCTCGTAACTGTGATGCCCCAGGATCAAAACTGCGTCGATGTGCTGTATTAGTACCCTTTTGTGGGGCATTAATCCTCATTACTATCATTTATGACTTAAGGGCGTACGTCCCCTAGTTGATAAGCATAGTAGCATACACAGGCTTTAGCAGTCACGCAAAAGACACATTGTCAAATTATTATTCAATAAAATCTGAGAATGTATACTATTATCAAGATCTGTTATTTTTAAATTATTTTTAAAATAATTCCATAAATTGGGGTAAAACAAAAATATTCCAAATATATGAGCGACAGTGTAAGAACCCCTATTGTTATTAACAAAAATTGTGGGAGATGGGGTACGGACGTGTGCGTGTATTTGTGTGTGTATTGTAACGCCAAATTTCCGTCGAAATTCATTTTCATGGGACTAATCCCAAATATTGCGTTAAACCATCGCACCCTGCTGAGATCTATAGGCAAAAGCATTTGGGTATTAACATTGTAGTATGTTGATTTCCTGAGAGCCTATTCGATCATTCGTCAATTAAAAAAATCCTCTATTGTGCGCCGATTTCCGCCGACGTGTTGACAACTGTGCTATGGTATTACAATGTCCTAATTCCCAACATTGAAGTCCATAAACAGTTATTGAGGAATATAGCGGTACCATCGTCACTGACAAAATGGGTACATGCGTGTGGTTCAATCGTCCCACCTCCCACCTCCCTCCATCCGATAGACGGTGTAATTTATGAATGTTACCCCTTTTCAGTGCGTATGTTACCCTTACCCTCCTTTAATTGGCTTCCGGTTTGTCTTCATACACAAGAGAATTATTATCATTTTATGATTGTTTATGATTTCATATTTTTATTCACTGCTAAACGCTGTATAAAAACAAATTTAGTGATGGCGGGACAAAGTGTGTATTTACTTTCATTGCATTCAGATCACATGGTTAGGAATTCAAACAAATACAGATATAAACTCGAAACAAATCTGCCGTAATGCACGTAGACCAAGTTTCATTTCTACTATTTTTATTTCCCAAGGATCATAAACTCCTAATATTATCTGATCAGGCAGGAGGATAATGTTGCGGCTTAGCTAATTATGTGTTTAAAACCATAATATTTTCATATTTGAATGTTACAGATTCTGTCTTCTTCCAAAAAGGTGAGATCATTATTATATTCGAAACTGTACCAAAAAATTACTACACGAATCAAGTAATGTTCAATTTTAAACATGAAATACTGTTTAATTGATGACTTTGTGCTTTCATGTTTTCCCACCTTTTTAGGAAAAACATTATAAACTGTGCAATTATCTTACATGTCATCATGATCATGCAACTTGTTCATTTGCAGTGCTATATCGGGCGTATGCCGTTTCCATGAAAATAAATTTGATATGAAAATGGGTTAGGTTAGGTCTATAATTGATCAAATTGAACTGTCATAATAGATACATAATTTCCCAACTGATATGTTCTGTCGTCTTTTTGTTTTCAGTCGATGGATTGGAATTATGACGTGTCATCATGAAAATTGTGGTACTTATGCTAACTATATTGGACGTGATTTATGCAGAAATCCTTCCTCCTGACCGTAGTAATAGCGTACATCACGAAATAACTTTCTTCGAAAAAGAGGACGCTTCTTTGGATTACATCGTACAAGTACCTGTGATTCCGTGCACTTTCCAACTTTCTTACAGCGATCTGTTGTTCAATACAAATGGTATTTATGTATCCTCTGAAAAATTCCCTCAAGAAAAACAAGAACGAAAACCATCAAATTAAAAAAGGTGTTTGATTATTTCCAAGTGACCTTGGGTTTAGGACGTCTTCATTCATCTGATGCAGGGGAGTATGTGTGTTTGTTCCAATGCCATGAAACCAACTATTCTCAGAGTTATACTCTCCAAGTCTATTATCCTCCAGAATCGGCTTACTGTACAGTGATTGACGTACCATCTAATCCTTATATAGACCTAGGCGATATTTTACTTCTGTACTGCAATGCGACGAATGGATACCGCAAAGCAGGGATCATTTGCGTTTCCCGGGACTAGCGGAAGACCTCGGTAATTGCTCCACATCATATCACCGGGGACCGTGCTATTGAGGCAACATTTTGGATCCCAAAAGACACAGATATTTCGTGTTGTTCTGTAAGCGACAAATATAAAAGTAACGCAAACACTTGTAGCGATTACACGTCACATTTCACCACTAAAAACGTGCAATCAACTGTTAAATATCAACTGCTGACGAAGGAGAATTATAGTGCTGCTGTTCCGAACACTTATCCACGAGACATACCAGATATAACAGCAAATACTAAGTTTGTATCATATACATACTCTGTTATATGTTTTTCCCTATTGTGTTATTATCTTCTTAGTAGTTTCTTTCTTCGCGTACTCACTTTATTCATATTTGGAAGATTGTAAATGAAGTAGTATTATAATAGCAGAGAACTCATATCCAAATAATTTCATTTTGTTTTTATTTGATATAAACGTTAAAAAAGATACATAATGGCTTCATATTTATATTCGACACTTGTTATCGTGTTGCTTTCTGGAATAATATTATCAGGCATGCAAATGGTGTCATCTAACCTAATAACTTTAAAAGAAGGGGACCCAGCTACTTTATTTTTTCACTTCGATTTTGTACCTGATGTGGACATACAAATAAGGATAGGAGAACATGTTCCCTTTTACAGGCATAAAAGTTCGAGTAGAATTGATCTTGATGGACTAAAAGATAGTCAGGCAGAGAGATTCAATGTGAAAGTAAGGGAATATGTGCCTGGGTTCGTAATTGCAGTTAAAGTAAATATCTCTGAAGTGAGGAAAGAAGACGAAGGTGTATTTATCTGTACCATGTTAAAAAATGGTAGAGTAATTGGAGAACATACAAGGAAAATAGGAGTAACCGTACATTATCCACCTGGTAAGGCAACGTGTAGGCAAAAAAGCTTACGCATTGATACCAGTGATGAGGTCTGGGGTGTGATAGAATGCTCTGCATCAATAGGTACAAAACCTGGACAAATCGAGTGTTACCAAAATAGTCAAAGGGTTCCACCGTGGACCGTGCCTCGTCAGAACGAAAACACTTTGGTGCAGACACTGTGGATGATGAAGACGACTCGTATTTTTTGCTGCGTGTCTACTGTTGATAAAACAAAGGGAATATGCCACTGCAATGACTATATATGGGACCCAGCCACCCAAATAAACATGATTGGTTTAAATCCATGTCCACCAGCTAAACATGAAAATACTACATCCGACACCAAACATGGGCCCACAGCAAGCATTCCTACACAGACGATTGAGAGTAGGACAGTCCCCTCAGAGGATTTTGAATTAGTTTTCAAAATAGTGTACAACATATTTGGTGTAACGTGTTTTAGTGCTGTGATACTTTTTTTAATCGTGATAGATTGCGCTTATACTCGTTATTCATCAAGACTTTCTGAAAAAGATAATGAAATCTTACGTCAGATGCTTCAATTACAATCCATTGAGTTCAGCAGCGGCGATCCCGGGGGCCGGGGGGGACACGACCCCTCCCTCCTCTATTTTAGGGGGATCGTCCCCCCGGAAAATTCGAAAAAATGTAGAGCAAATACTAACTAAAGACTGCAACGTACTTTTAGGCTCTGGAAGGTCCAAGAGTGCAGCGCTTCGACTAATATAATGCAAAAATATTCTCGTTCGGTCGCTACGCTCCCTAGCATAATATTCTTCAAAATCTACAAGTAAATATTGCTTGCTTTTAGATTATAGTTTTGGTACGGAATATAACTTTAAAAATGTGTGAGGGCGTAGTCAATTCCGTCACCTTCGCCCCCAGAGGGGGGGGGGGGGGGGTGGGGGGGGGCTACTCTCATACCAAAACATCCGGGGTGTGCCGCTCTAATGGTTACTTTTTTACTCATTTTCGCTCGCTGGACTTATATAGCAGACGGCAATTGGCGGATTAGACGACACTTGGTAGTGAATTTGTATGTGAGATTGCTTTGCTAAATATAAAATACAAGAAAATTGTCCATATCTTTAAACTGTCATTGATATCTGATAATTAAACAGTTATTAAAATAAACCTACCAAACTACATAATACAATAAAATACTTGACTTAAAGTAGGGGAGTTTGATGAATATTCATGTTTTTGCTTACCTCGGCAAAGTGCTTGCCTATACTAAATAGAAAAAAAACGGTGGGGGGTTGGCTGAAATGGACATAATGAACCGATCAGAACTGATCTATGATAATTCATGCTTGTTATCCTTCGTGTGCTTGACCTATAACCAAAGTTCGACTTGTTTCACATGTGTTATATAGGCAATGGCGAGCTAGCGACCTATTTTGACCAAATTACGGTGGGTGAACTTTCAAAAGTCACATGAGGGTTTCGATGAAAGAGCTAGTGTCAACGTACGTCGGGGTGGATGTGCTTTTCGTTTAAACAAAAAAAAAAAAATTTTAACGATTTTTTGGGGGGTAAAAGTCAGTAGGCTAACATGTTAGGCTGCTGGACTCTGACAATAGGGGGCGTTGTCCAATGAGACTATTCGGAGCCATATATGGGTCCCATTTTTAACAAAAATATCCCCAAACAGAAGTCCAGTTTTTCCAATTTTCAAAAAATTGTGGGTGCTTGCATGGCAAACACCCAGAGTTGTGAAAAATGGGCTTTACTTCGAGTAAAGTCCCCCAAAATTACCCTTAAAAATGGAGTTTCGGAGGCTTTCGATTCTGAGTAGCTCCCCCCCCCCCCCCCCCGAAGGCCACGTCAATCACGTTTCAGGCCACCGTGGACAAAATGGGGTGGAGGTGAGACGGACAGGCAAACGTGACAGGCCCTGATTGCCTTGTGTTCCGGGCCAGATTTTTAAACTGTCATCAAAATTGCCACGGCAGTCATGGTGCGGATGAGAAACCTTATAGGCCGTAGTTAAACGGGATGAACGCAACAAAACGTGACAGTCCGTAATACAACTTGGCTATATCTAACAAAACTTGGATTAGAGAAATAATAGCCCAAATCCCACTGCGCACCACGTTTCGGGCAAACGGGCCTGCCATAGCCGCCAGGAACATAATTAATGCTACGTTTACACTATGTTCCCGGCGGCCACGGCAGTCACGTTTGCCCGAAACGTAGTGCGCCGTGGGATTTTTGCCATTTTTTTCTCTGTATTCAAGTTTGTTAGGTCCTGTCAATTTGTCTCACGGTCTATCACTGTTTCCGTGACGGGCCGTGGGAGGGAAAGGAGATGCTGTCCAGTAGGCCCCAAAGCACACTATTCGGCCTGCGGTCTACCACGGGTGCCAGTACGTTCGTTCCGTCACGTTCACGTTCTGATGGGGTCCCTCAAGTTTTTCACGTTCTGATCAAGGTCTGACACGATTTTCACGTTCTGTCAATACTTTCTACCGATGAAACGTGGACGCCGGGCAGCTTTGAAGCACGTTTGTGCTCACGGTATTACAAAAGGCATCACAAATAAAAGCGAAGACGCAGGTTCAAAAGTGAGTCACGTCTTTCGGATGGTGACGTTTAAAGGTCGGTGCCCAGACGTAAATAATCATATCTGATTGATCTGTAGAAACCCAATACACACACAGCAATCATTCTGAGATCAACGCGTCGTGTCCGACCGTAGTGTAGAACGCAACGCGCCTTAGCGCGCCGGGACTGTTAACCGTCCTACTACGGACCGCCTCCAAGTTTAGTTACGGCCTGTCACGTTTGGTTGCGTTCACTATGTCTCTCATCCGCACCGTGACTGCCGTGGCAAATTTTTTGACAGTTTAAAATTCTGGCCCGGCATCCACGGCGATCGGGGACTGTCGTGTTTTCCCATTTCGTCCCCCGCGCTGTCTTACGTCCATCCCGTTTTGTCCACGGTGGCCTGAAACAAAAAAGCGATACAAAAATAAAGGAATCTTTCGCTTGTAAACAAATAATACGCCATTGTATATTCAGCTGCACACCGCGGTATTTTCGGCGTTTCAAGAGGGAACAAATGCAGTCCTAAATATCATTCCGGGGGGTTTCAATTTGAAAGTCTGGTTTCTTTGATTGTTAATTAACCCCTATCCTGTGTATTTACAAGCAAAAGATTTTAGTTATCAGAATCGGGTCATATCCCATTTTGAATGGTTTGAAATGCCATTACATTTATATACACTAAACCCGTTATAATTTGAAAAATAATAGCTTTGCAATTATGTTCATTCTTTATGGGATGTCGTCTGCTTGGGCAGTATTGGTCCATATTATGACGTCATTAAAACATCGTTATTTTTCTGGCGAATCTCTCGTATATCCCAGCTGCTATGGAGGTGGTTTTATTTGTATTTTTTTTATAAATCACCCGATATGTAGTTGACCTAAAACTTGTACGATGGCCATCTGTTAGCTTACCAGTTTCTTGTGATACATTAGTTGACATATATGTGTTTTTCTTTGAATTTCCAATTTAAGGGCCAGTAGGAACGAAAAGTTGTGTTTAACATGTTTACTGTCATTAGGCCAGGTGCCTGCTCTTTGTATTAATTCGTCTCTCTGATGAGAGTTGTTTATCTCTGGTCGTCTCGTTTAATCTCATGTAATCTCGTATTATAAGAAATCGACAAATAGTCCTTTGATTATTTGGTTAATGTGTTTTAAAACTTGTTTACATTTCACACCATTTATATTTTGTAGTATGATGCATCACAACATATATTGATACTATGTTACGTTCTATTTAAAATTAAAAGAAACAATAAAACTCCGCATAAATTGCCATAAATTTAGCAATTGAGACGAACTCTGCCTTAGATGGTTCAATGGAGAAAAAACAACAACATTATAATGATGAAAAGATACAGAAAATAGTTTTGTTGAGACATATATAGGCCTAATATACGGGCCTGCATAGCCAGCCTTAAATTAAATCGACCACTGAAGGAAATAATATTTTCCCTAGCCATTTCCCTGAATGTTTAGTTATGGCCCACTCTTATGGAGTAGTATGTGTCATGTACTTTGTAATACATTTTTTTCTTCATTTCCTTGTTTCCACCATTTGACTATACTGTAAATACGTTATACAATTTGATTAGCATTTGAACTTAGGAATGTTCTGCAAGAGTTTGAACAATAATTACATATTACAAAATGCTTATACTCATTTTCTTGTCATCTTAAGACATTTATTGTCATTGTCAGCATTATGGCCCACGAAGTCTTATAGAGTAGTATGTCTCACGTTCTTTGTATAAAGGGTTCGCTTTTTCGGTGCCAGGTAAAAGAGTTAGATTGGTAAAAATGTCAGAGGTCAATATTTTAGAGGAAATACTTTCAAAGGGACAAAAATGTCAGAAGTAAAAATGTCAGAGGTAGACAATTCAGAGGAAATAATGTCACAGGTAGAAACTGTCAGAGGTAAAACTGTCAGAGGTACAAAAAAAGTCGGGGTAAAAATCAAAATATCTCATCATTAATGTTATCACACGAAATTTCGAGACGTAAGCTACTGGGCTAGTCTATTATATTCCCTTCTTCCATATTATAATGCATATTTTTTAAATGTGTATTGTACGTTGTACATGTCCTGAGGATAATAAAATGTGTAAAATAAATTAAAAACTTATATTTTGTGCTCAGGTTTACATATATAAATTTCTCTTCTTCTTTTTTTTAATCGACATTTTAAATTGTTTGATGTTTTAATGTTTATTTGGTTTTGAGGGAGTAAGTTCATCGGATGTTAAGATTGAATGATTTAAGACAGCGAATTAGATGTATTAGTTTACTAAACTTGAAGTCCCTCAAATCAACCGATTTTTTTTTCTGTCAAATTCATAATATTTTTTGTTTAATGTGTAGACTTGTACGAATATGTACCTGTTGGAAACTGCGTTTAGAAGTACATGACACAGTTACTTTCAACATTGAGCCCCACTCACTACACCAGTTACCCCCCCCCCCCCCTCCCCCCTCCCCCTTCAGGGGTCCGATGAAGCTGCCCTTGGAACTATTATGAACACCTATTATTCTTCACCTAAGGTATCTACATACCTTGACTTTTGTACTGCTGAATCTGGAGAAGATGTTTGAAATCTTCATAGGTTCGGTCCTTTCGGGCCCTCCCTCTTGGTCCCAGTGAAGGCCACGTTTACCATACAGTGCGACACAGAAAAAGAAACCGATACTTATCGATGTTTTATCATAACTTAATCACAATTATATTTAATAAATGACACATATTTGTAAAGCTTAGATCCTCTTCTTTCATTTGATGCAACTCATAGGATGCATATTTCACGCATGAGTGATTGAAAGCAATTTGAAGGAAAGAAAACCAAGAAGTCATTAGGCGGGCGGTATCTGAATTTCGAAGAAAAATTACATGTCTAGAAAGTTCAGTTTTTGCCCTTTTATATGACACCTCAATCAGGAAAAATTAGCAAGGAATTACAAGGTTCTGTTTGTTTAAAGTGATGCTTGCATTTCCATAATTTAATTTTAAAAGTTCGTTTTCACTGGCTGCCTGCCGTAGCAACAAGCAGAATTGACAAAAGACTTAACTCCGTTTCATTGACAATCCTCCATGCATGAAGTCTTTCGTCTATGTCTGATCGTCAACGAAACGGAGTTAAGTCTTTTGTCAATTCCGTTTGTTGCTACGGCAGGCAGCCAGTGAAAACGAATTCGAAGTGGGTTATTGATGAAGAAAACATGCTCATGTACCCTGTACAGCTCTTTTTATGTTTGTTATTACCTAAGAAGAAAAGAAGTCAGTCATTCACTCAATAGTGTATGAAAGTGAACAGGTTTCCTCGCTTAATTCGAATACAAGGACACTGCTAACGGACATAAATAAAATAAATAGGACATACTTGACATATTTACAATTCCTTCAAAGTAATACAAAATTTGATGTTGGCTGCAAATGATGGTGTTAAATGTATCATTTTTAAAGACTAACTATTCAGGTGCGTGAATATTAGCGTAAATCTTCACAATTGTATGATACGCGTCGTTAAAAAATTTAACAAAAAACACGTAAGCAATAGGAGTGGTCACCCCCTCAAAAACGCAAACAGAATGAAAGAGAGACAGAGCGAGAGAGAGACAGAGAGAGAGACAGAGAGAGACAGAGAGAGAGAGGGGTAGGAGAGAAAAAAGATGGGAAGAGTGAAGACAAGATTAAAACAAAGCATAAGGCAACAAACGCATGAGCTATGGGTTCCATAAAATGCTCTTTATTTGTTGAAAATCATCTGTCCACAACCCGTCACCTTTAAAGGCACACTGCCATACTTGTAGCTACTTGCTCCCTCTATATAGAAAACTTCCCCAATCGGTGCCTGTTGGTCCCCCATGATCCTCTTTTTCTTATGTTAAATGAGAGCTGAGTTAATGAGATAGCCACCTGTCACAGTGACCTCGATGGCTCTCTGTGTGGTCTAATCCCTTCTGGCCCAGTAGTGGTGACGGTCTTTAATATAAAAAAATGTGTTTAAAAAAATCTTTCTGAGGGATATGATTTATTGGTACATTTGTATGTGGTTAAAAATGTCCAATGGGTGTGTTACAATTGCCCCGTGTCGTGGGACAATTGCAACACGTGACTCCCGGTTTTGAAATGATAATGGCTTCAAAATAACTTGTTTCACTTAACCCGAACCTAGTCATATTTTAAGCCAAGATATGCATCTTTCATTTCATATACCTTTAAGTATTAGTAGTTAACTATAATAAAGTTGATATGTCAGATTTGGAAACAAAGTTTTACAACTGACCCAGGTCTATTATTATATATTATAACTATTATTATCATTTCATTATTATTTGTATTATTGGTATTGTTGTTATTATTGATATTATAATCGTTAATTTTGGTTTGAATTCAAATAACGCAGTCAGTGAAGTTTCAAATGCCACACACGAATGCACACACACACAAACAAAAACACATGATATTTCTTCGGCGAATTGCGTTGGGTCATTCCATAGGCGGAAATCGATTTATTTTTTTTGATTTTTTAACAGGGTTAAATCTAACGGGGTTAAAACGAGTGTTAACATATTTGAACTCCGAATTCCCTCTCTCTCTCAACATGTATGAGGTTGGGAGGGGGTGAATGTGATAAACAGAAACAAAATAATAGAGTAGGCCTACTTGCATGTTTTATTGGGACGAGTTCGGTTTGACCTAAGGATATTTCATTTTGTGTCCCACCCTTCCCCCGGATAACTGTAACAACCACTTATGGTCATAACTTCATAACTGAGATCATTAATGAATTTTTAAATTCCACAAACGTACACATGTTTGAGAGACTTCGACCAAAAATCTATGGGGTGGTTCAGACGACTTCTGGCATGACCGAAAATAAAGTACGCCCGAATTTCATACCAATATTTCTAACACAGTTCTGACTTACATTATCCCAATCTCTGTCCGTCTCTCTCTCTCTCTCTCTCCCTCTCTCTCCCTGAATTTTTTTGTTTGTCTATCTGCCTCCCCCTCTCTCTCTCTCACACACCCTCTCTTATAGACTGGTTAGCAGCGGTTATATATAGTTGTAATGATATCATTTTACTAGCGATCGCAACTCAAAATATGTATATCAAAGCCCCGTTAGGCCATCGCGATGCATCGGTTCATCATTTATTTCGTAGAAACTTCTCGTATTAAGGTTTGAATGCATTAGGCACGTTGAGATTTCTAGCGGCAGCAATTTCTCAACTCAATTCGGAAAGGACTAAACGATATGATACAACGAGCCTAAGCTTCTACAGTGTTAAGACAGCCCCCCCCCCCCTTCTCCTTTCTCGAAATCATTTTGGCACGATCGCAATAAAGAACGCTCGATTTTCATTCCATTATTTCTATCACACTCCTGACTCCCGTTATGGGAATAAAATCACAATTTCTGTCTATCTGCCGTCTTATCATCTTATTGTGTTAATGCGTGGTAACAAGACTCATATGAGCAAAGTCTTCTTTATTAAATTCTCTTATCAAAACATGTCATAAAATATCATAGTCATATCCCAAAATAAAACTGTAAACACAGGGGCGGTGGAGCGTCTTCCAAAGTGGGGGCACAAAAGGGGCACTTGCTGGAAAGAAAGAGGCACCATCAAAGCGAAAGCGCACAATTTTAGACATTTCTTTAATATACATCTTATAAAGAGGACAAAATAAAGTTTAAAGTGACTCGGTAATTTAGCTCATGCTGCAATGATAATTATAAACCTTGAGGTCAGTCAGGAACCACATGACTCTTACGAGCCGATCGCCTGTCTGATTATCAAGATATTTATGATTGGAAATCGAAATCAAATTTTCCGTTTTACTAACACTATACAGTCCACTGGGGAAAATGAGTATGGTAACCCCCCCCCCCCCCCCCCCCACTCCGGGGTCGGAATGACCCCATGCGTGTTACCAAAATGTCCGATCCGTAAAGGGGTACTTTTCGTGCGACAAGGTCCGGCCCGAGAATCGTAAAAAAAGGGGTGTATTAACTTTTCACCCGGAGATTTCTTTAAAAAGGGGGTGTTTTTTCTTTTTTTTTTCTCTTATCTCTTTGGACTCCTGAGAAATTATTTCGAATTTAGGGGGGTACATTGAGCATTTTTCATGATATAGGGGGAGGGGGGGGGTCTTCAAGGCAGGAAAAGCCCGCAAAAGGCCCGCGAAAGGGGGTTCGGAAATGTTGGCAGTCCTCAGATAGGTGGTGCTTTCAAAAAGAGGGAACGAGCATATGCTTACCCTAAATAACGCTGAGTGGGGGGGGGGGCGGGGGTAAAACCGGTTTAATACTTAAAGATTTTTTTACTTTTTTGAGGCACTGTTTGATCATTTTGAAGAGCAATTTTGTCAGGGCTTCAATATTACACCATATCACAGACACTGATAACACGTAGGGCCATGCATCTCAGATTTAACATCGTTAAACGATGCCTTTATGGGTCATTGAGGGGAATTTTTCCAGTGTTGTAAATGATAGTTCAATAAAACACATGAAAACATCCGATTTTTTTTTTAAATGTTGGAAAAACGAACCCATGTTTAGTGATACTTTTGTTAAAAATAGCACCCATGTTTAGAGATTTTTGTGAAGAAAAGTGACCCATTAGAGCGGTACACCCCGTATGTATTAATATGTGAGTACCCCCCCCCCCCCCCCCCCCCGGGCGAATGACAACACGTAACCGTGCGTCATTCTTACCTACAACGCCTACCGTGCAAAGGAAATGATTTTTGTTTAAAGAAACCCATTGAAAAGTGCTTACCCACGTCTACAAAAAATAATGAACGGTAACGCTAAGTGTATGCCTTTCTCTGGCACGTACACAATTAAGACGCGATTAAATGCACGCAACGCGCAGTGCAGTTACACTTCGACCAAAGACCGTCCGATTTTCTCACATTCCGGTGTTTCGGCGGTAGTTGCTAAGCAGTTGCATAACTACCGTGCATATATAGCAGCTACTGGCAAACGCGACGACAAATTGAAATCCAAAACCCACCTCTGGATTTTTCTCTTTTTTTAACGCCTGCCCAAGTTTCACCAATTGTTTGAAGTGTAAAAACAAACTACAGTGAGATACCAGTTTTTCGTCTAGTGACGCTTTTCGCTTCCGCGCTAATGCATACAGGTATGCAGGGCACCGACGAGTCGTGCATGCGCACTACACACCTCAAAACTTGCATGAGCAATCTCCGACGGTTTTTCCAGTAGTGGTAGTCCCCAAAATCGCCAATAGTCCTTCGGATGTGTTTATTGGTCAGAGGATGTGCGCTCATTCAGATGAGCAACAGTGTAAACACATCAAATTACGTAAACAAACGAATAAAAATGAAAATACGGATTGATAAGTACAATTTAATTTTTTGAATTTATTAATGTATTTAAAAACATTTTAAATGAAGCCATGCTGTTATTTTATTTTCCATCACATTCATATCATGAGGAATGGTACGAACAGGCATGTTTATATTACTTCTCATCAACATGAAATATCCTCTCAAAGTGCCTACCTGCTCATCGAAACTAACCGGAATTGTACTTGTTTGTAGGCCTATTCTTAATAGAAAAGGCTACATGCTATTATTTTACTTTAAAGGACCTCTTCATTTGTCGTTTGCTGCCACAATGTAATGGATTACGTTTTCGAGATTTATTTGTTATGGTTTGATGGTCGCCATAACTTATTTGAAAAATGAATGATTACATTTTAAACGCGAGGGTGATGAATATATTTCATTATTATTAATTATTATTCATATTTTGTATTCGATCATCAGTGCCTGGGAGGGTAAGAGGGAACTTTAAGACCCTTCTTCCAGCCCTATTTTTGGGAGCCGTTGCAAAATTCTTGCCCCATTTCGAGGCCGATGAGATGCACTATTCTGCGATCAAAGCGATTTTTATACGGTAAGTGGTCCAAATGAAATCGGTTGGCTAGTCACGTAGTTTTTCTAGAGAGATTTTTGGGTAGGGGCTAGTGGATGACTTTTAATTTTTTACTATTATTCTACTTATTGACATCATTATTATTATTTATATCATTACTATCATTTTTCTCATTTTTTATCATCAAATGTTAGTATCATCATTATGATTTATATTACCATCACTGATGTACTCCAGATGTCTCTGTCAAAGAAAAGGGTTGTTTCTATTTAGGATGCCTTTTGAACAAAACAATGTTATTGTTTGCAAAAACAAAAACAAGCGATACTTGCACTTTTAATGTGATATATTTATTCGGAAATAACCAATAGAAATGTTACAAGGAATATTAGCGTCTGTTTCGTGACGACTTTTCCCCTTTCAAAAATTTAGTTTATGAAAATCTATGTCATCATGTTTAAACAATACTTTGCTCCAGTTTTAGGTAGAACTGTGCCATAAACGTAATGACAATAAATTATGACAATATTTACATTTGGGCAAAATCTGCAATGATTTCCGAAAGTCCTCCAATCAACATGATTAAAAAAGCCTTTAAAATTGGTATCCGAAGGTTAAATTGTAAAAAAATCTTCATTGTAACATTTTTTTTTTAATACTCCTTATGATCAGCGTGTAATCTCGTGTTCCTGGTCGTTTCAGTAACGCACAAAGCACCTTTAATGCACGGTTCGTCGGCCGACTATATACAGACAGAAACCTTCTCTTATAGGTAAGATTTTTATATAAAATCGTGAAAATTTCTCAACACTACTGTACCGTCAAGTCTTTATACGTAGATATAAAGGTTATAGGTTACGTTCCGTATGTGTTCTTCAAAATATATCAAATTTCAAAATCTCTAGCGTACAAATTGAAATGAATAAAAGCCACCGCTCACACAAAGTGTGAGGGAGGCGAACTTCACCAATAGCATTAATTCGCTGATGATGACACAATTTCATGTGTAGAATTTAAAGTTACGAGATATTTGGAGATTAGAGCAACCATTATTCTTTAGGAAACATGAGATCTTTATGTTATGTTTATGTTTATCAGTATGCACCCTGGTCTCCTTCTTAAAACGATGAAATACATCATATCACGCGCAAAGAACAATTGAGTCTACTCTGACATCTGTAGTTCACCCTAACCCTAAGATGTGTGAAAGTGACAGGTGGAGGGGGCGGGCTTGGGTTTACAATGTATAGTAATTCCTATACGTGTGTGTGTATGTGTGTGTGTGTGTGTGCGTGTGTGTGTGTGTGTATGTAGGTTGCGAGAATGCGTCATGAAATGCGTCTACAAACGATGAATATTCATTGTTTTAAGAGCAATGGTGATTTGTAATCATTTAAATATTTTAGTATGACAACTTTATATTGGCAAAATAATATAATACGCATCCTATATAACCATGGGCAGCTTTAAAGTGTAAGGGTTTATGTATACATGTTTTTATTTTAGGCCATATGATGAGCAATACCAAGGAAATATATATACCAGCTAAATATATCCAAAATATATATCGGGCAGAAATCGTCATATGCTGAAAGAATGTTTAAGCATTAACTTTCAAAAGTGGAATCCTTCCAAACATATAGAAACTAAACTCATTGGAATAAAATATGCAGAGAACAATATGATTTAATATTATGCAAGAGACAAGTATATCGTGAAATACACTAAAAATATATAGACGTTTTTAAGTGTGCATGTTTTACTGTATACTCTCAACGGTGCTTTCAAGGAATTGCATATCTAAGTTCTGCACTGGACACATCGCCCAGAATCCATAACGTTCAGACTAATGCGCTTTAAGTAAACTACTTGATAGAAAATGAATTGAACGTCGAGACATTATCAATCGTAAAATCATGTATAGTAGTCGTTTGGGACAATATCAAGTATTTAGTGTACTGCACTTATCAGTGAGATATCAATCAACTGGTACGAGAATCTGCCACACGAACTACCACTCAGCCATTAGCAGACTTCGACGCTTGACCCAAAGACCATACTTATGCTAGGCCAGGAACAATCATAACACATTCTGAAAGTTGGAGAGCTAAACTGCGATATAACTTATTTTGTCCCATTGATTAACTTGTTTTGTTCCATCTCGAACATTGAATTTAAACTGCATTTTTCAAAAGCATCGGACTTTAAATTTGTTCTACAAAAGTATTTGTAAATCTTAACCCCTTAATTTAACGTGGTGAACAAAATATATGACTGAATTTATCATCTTATAATTCACCTTGCATCCTATTTAGATGTATGTGAAACTGTTACTGATTTTTTGTTTTGTGTAAGAAAAAGAAATCTGTTAAAGATGAGTCGCACAATAATAACTCTCCCAACCCTTATCATCTGCACTATAATATTTACTAGCAGAATCCCACCTGGTCAACCTTTATCATTCACAGAAGGCGAAGCAGGAGAAATATTGTTTTACTATGACTATGTTCCCCATGGAGAAATAGAGCTTAGAATGGGGTACCGATTACCATTCTACAAAGGTGGTAGATTATATCTAGCTGGTTTAAGCAGCAGTCAGATGGGCAGGCTTACTGTTCAAGAGGAAGAATATGTTCCACCTCTCAAGAGGCTGGTGCGAATAAGTTTAACCAATGTCGCTAGAGAAGACGCAGGAACAATCACTTTGAATGTGATTATAAACGGGGCATTAGATGAAGACTCCACTCAGCGAATAGGAGTCAAGGTTCTTATACCTCCTGGAAAAGCGTACTGCAGACCAATTAATAACAACATTCACACTATAGAAGCAAACTGGACTACAATAAAATGCTATGCTACATTGAGTACCGAACCTGAGCTTCTCGAGTGCTACCAAAGTAGTGAACTGATGCCTCCATTATCGAGACTTACCCAGAACAAGACAACTCTAATGCAGACGATTCTGATGAAGAAATCAATTCGTATACACTGCTGCACTTCAATGGTTGGGCACCATAAAGGAGAATGCGACTGTAGGGATTATGGTTGGAACCCAGCTACGCGAAGGAATATGAATGGCATAATCCCATGTCAAGTAGATGAATCCGAAGCGACTAAGTTCCCCGAGGAAAGTACAACTCCAAGCCCTGTTCCTACACCAACAACTGTCCCATTAAGTGGCACATTTCAAGGAAGGAAAATCTCCCCAGAGGAATTTAGATTGGTATTCAAAATAGTGTACACTATGTTTGGTGTAGTGTGTTTTAGTGCTGCGTTGCTCTCTTTAGTTGGCATGAATGTGGCTTATACTTTTTTGTTAACACGCTATTCTAAAAATCTGCTAATGGTGAAACTAAAATCCCCAAACTGGGATAAATTAATAAGAGTTCTCGAACGAGACGATAGCTTCAGAAGAAGTTGAACATAACTATATTGACAGTTATTGACGAATGCATCCTTGACATTTTATTCTTAAATTTTGTTTGTTCCCAGCTACCAAGATTTCACAGGCCTTCATGCATGACCAGGGTCACGGAATATAACTCATAGAATTTAAGAATGCATATGACGAATTGGACGTTTCATACATGTGAGATTTAATTTAGCTTGACATTTAAGCTTTAGCAAACTTTTATCAGATTTCTATATAACTAAAGCAGTGTAAGTACAAATAAAATATAATACGAGTTGGCTCATCGCTTATGAGAAAAGACGTTTTCTGAACTTTTAAATTTCATTTGAAGTACTTAACTTTTCCATTATGTATCCATTAGGCATATTGTTTGCATAAAGTGTGTGAGTCTTAATTCAGCTTGACATGAGCTCTATGAAACCGATGACTATAAACTACAATCAGAATCCTAGATTAATGACGCAGTTTAAGTGTTAATAAAATTGAAATGAGCTGGCTTATTGCGGATGAATATGTTTTCTGAACTTCTAAATTTTATTTGAAGTCACGAACATTTGCATATTCATCCATTAGTCATATTGCTAGCATAAATTCGTCATATAATTTTTTTCATATCTATGTATGTTGTTTGAAACAAAATATTCATGTACAATGTGACTGAATAGGATAAATATAAAATACAGTCATATAGTGTTTGTGGCAAAATGTAGAGGTTGCTTCGAACTGTAAATTCACTGGGGTTGATGTGCGTGCCAATGTTCAACCGTTAGACGTATAGTATGTCAAGAGGTCTCTGTAGTTGAAATAAATTGTCACTTGTTAATACAATCTGTCTTCACTTTGGTACAGCTTTCCTCATACGTTATGAAAGGGGTACACTTCACTTTTAGTTTTGATTTCTTACCGATCACAAGTGCCTTAATAAATCCGATGGTGGCATGATTGGCCTGTTAATCATAACAGGTGAACAAAAGTAGTACTCGCCTCTTAAAAAATTGATCAAAACTTCCCTTCAGTCTGAAACTAGTTGCTTTACACTGACACTCACGCGACTTTTCCCTTGAAACAGTGATGAAAACAATAAGTCGGTGGGATCTTCAATTGGAAACTCTGAAACAAAAATATTATCTGCATCAAAGATTGTGAAACTTCTTTTCGTCTAGTTCCTACTACCAATTATAAAATGCTAATATCTGTACAAATGGAGCAGACTTTGATCATTTTCATCAGAATATTATTTACTTCAAGCTTTGCTACGTCATCAACATCAACTTGTGAGCTTGCTTCAAATGTGTTAATAATTTCACCTTCTTTTGCAGTTGCAAAGGAAGGTGACACAGTGACGTTTTCGTGTACAGCAAAAGTTCCAGAGACTCATTTTATTAATTGGAATATCAATCCAGATATGAATAATACTAATGTTTCTGCGGCATATGACCAAGAGAGTCGCTACATGATATCCAACATCACTGTGCATGTCGGTAGGGCGGTTCAATTCTTTAGATGCGACTTGAGGCCCGATGTAGATTCCAGGGTGTGTTTTTCGTCACCAATGTCGAAATTGAGAGTGCAGTATTTTCCCAACAAGAATGAAATTTCATGTGGTCCGCATGATCCTGATCCTTTCCACGAGGGAGATGCCATGGCGATTTCATGCGAGGTTCTCAGAAGTACCCCGGCAGTTGATATGAGGTGGAGCCTACTTCCCGATGCGACGTTAATATCATTGTCTCCCCATCATGATGGGATTTGGAACAGAGGACTGTTACATGAGTTACCCATAACCAAGTCCCTGCACATGAAGAGGCTTGTTTGCGAGGTGACCAGTGAGTTGGTCTTTCCAGATCGTCTTCTGCAATGCTTCATCGGACCTATCATGGTCTACCACGCACCAAGGGTCATTGTTCAGCCTTCAAACGCAGTGCTCGGTCCGGACCAAGTAGTTGAATTCCTGTGTGTCGCAAACGGGTACCCAGATCAATTTGATTACTCCTGGAGCTGCTTACCGCATGGGTTGTTCAGAGGGTGTGAGTCGGTGTCGAAGACTGCTGAAGTATCTCTTGGGGTTAACGTTGACACTGTGTCATTAGATGGTCTTGCCGCCGAAGTACGATGTATAGTTTCCAACTCCATAGGTCGAGCAACTGGCTCTTCTCATGTGAAGGTACTGCCTATGGATATGTCGAGTCACCTGACCACACCATTAGCACAATTGACTACAGCACACTTGGTCTGCCCTAATGACATCAAACTTAGTATAGCAGTGATTAAGCCTAATATGACCGACTTTGGACGTACAGGAGTTAAGGTTCGTTGCTCAGTAGATAATCTCAAAGGATACGATGATATTCAGATTTACTGGTATCTTAATGAGAACAAGATGACAAAGGAGAATGACAGGTTCCAGAAACAACGCCTGTCATATTTTACGTCAGAGGTTACCTTTTTTTATTTGCACCTGGATTATCACGCAAAAGGTCTTTATTGCTTGGTAGATGTTTGCAACAGCACGTACTTATCATCTTTAATTAACCTAACAGAATGGTTCACGCATCAGCAATCAAGTGAGGATATAATATCCTCGCCTCCACAAAGAGCAAAGGGGATTACAGATGTGCGACTGGCACGAACTACTCCAATCATGCCAATTAACAAAAATATGCCTATGCTACCCACATCAGCTCAATCAAGCCACACGGCAATATGGAAAATGATTACAATGACAATTTCTGGTATCTTAGGGATCTTAGTCATCATGGCTTGTATAGTCGGTCTCATTTCATACACCATCTACATACATTTTAAGCTTGCACATATGAAGCACATAAAAGTCGACACCGCATACCAGGATAATGAAAGTGATTTGGGTAAAGATCCTTATCCTCTGTACGATGTTCATGTGAACCCTTCTTCCAAATTACGCAACCCCACGTCTCATCCAATTATCCAAACATCACCAAAGAGCAACCAATTTGCCGCGATCATTCTCCTGAGCCTAGTGACAACTGTTGTAGTTACTCCAGCGCTTCATCCAACAGTTCAAGTGATGTGTATTTTGACCCAACTGATATCAGTGTCCCCATTGAGATACATCAGGTGTTGAGAGCGAGTATGAGCAGCCTCACAGTGTGTAAGAGTATGAAAGAGTTGTTCAGATTAATCAACAGTTTTCCTGAACTAACTGAGGAAGGTAAACTGATTCAGGTCCCCAATATCATGAATATAGTCGTTCCGATTACCAATGTCATCTGTTCTGTATATAGGCATAGGCATAGAATAAATTTGTTTTGTTGTGCTCGTGTGTAAACGATGTTAATTTTATAATCATAACTTGATATAAGGAATGCGCACTTTTCATTAAAATTTGTAAGCATAAAATGAACACAGTCATACATTTCCTTTTATGTTTGCTCTCTGCGTGTCTCAGCTGTGACAACCTTTACATGAGTGGTTTTGGGTTTTTATTCAATTCTAAATGTGAGTCTGGTTATTTTGAAAAATTGGCTAATTTCTTTTACAAATAAGCATATTTCACAAGATTCAATGTTGTAAATGTTTCTTTCCACCATCATGGTACATTGATTTTTACTGTAATGTAAATACTCCATCACTGTCAATAATTTTTTATTTAACTATTTGATCGGTGAAAAATGTTAACAGTATATGAACTGATCTTTGTCTGGAAACTATATGCTAAATAAATAAGTGTTTAGAAATGGATATGGTAATTGATTATGCACTATCTTAAGTCGAGTATAGATTAATTTTAGCATGTTCTGTTTCGTTTCGATTCGACAACTTTTAATAATGTCGTTCTCTTGGTCACAACCCTCCTTACCGTATTTTTTTGTATGTAGACAATACTATATGAACGTCATTAAGCCTTCTGTTTTCAACATCATATTGCAACCATGTGTATTTTATTTTTTTCCTATATGACAAATATGTAAAAGGATACTTCATGTTATTATGTTATCAATATAATAATGTTTCAAAATACGTGTCGTCATCACACGCGCTTTTCATGATGAAGATCAACACAATTAAATTTATCTCGTGTCAAATCATTCAATAACTCTTTATATGCCACACAGATAATCTCCATCTGCCACATTGTATGTATCATGAGATTGAAATCCCAAAGGCTTCAAGATTGTGTAACTGCTTCCAGTGCAACATTAATCTATACCAGTGTTAAAGGCCTATCATAAAGCTTTTCAAAACCGAAAATGAGTAATTTGGTAAAGCAATCCTCTCCTCAACTGGTGCCTATATATTGTTTAGTGAAAAAATGCACTTCTAGCAAATGAGCGAGGCCAAAAAAGCAACCGAAGTGTTAAGGAAAAGATACATTCGCCTTCGCTCTTGCAAATTGATATTTGTCCAAAAAAAAAAAAGGTAGTTATTATTAAAGTTAAAAATATTGTGTACTTAAACGTCTGTGTCTTTCATACATTACCCTTGTATGTGTCTGTGTGTGAGGAGGGGCGTCTGTGTGTGTGGAGGGGGGTTCTGTGTGAGTGTATGGATCGAAGAATTGCCTATATCACAAAGTAGCGCTGGGCCCCCTGTCGGCAGTGCTCAGACAAAATGAAATAATCGCTATTCGTTCGATAGTACAAATAGTCGATGTTCGTTCATTATGTTTCTCCTCTCCTTCTTATTCATTCTAATCCTTTTCTTTTTCTTCTTCGAGAAGTCTCTAGTACCGTACTTGAATATTTCAGAAATATAATTTCATGTTGTGAATTCCCCTCAAGCTACATTTATTTAGTGGCATGTGCCTACCCCTACCTCATAAAATTGTCTGAATTACCCGTGTGCATATTTTGCCATTTGGAGCCTTCTCGCCAAATTGCATAATCAAAAGTCCTCTTATTATTTTTCCCTTTCTTCTTTTTCTTTCTCTCATTCCTCATCTTCTTATCCTTCTCCATTTTCTTTGTTCCGACATCCCCCATTACAAAATTGTGTTGCAATGTTTTATGATTTGTTTGTTTTCTTCTAAATGTAACACTTTTGATAACATTATTAACAGGCCGGTTCAAACTTCACAGTTCAAGTTTTATTTTATCATCATCATATACAATTTTCATCAAGGAAAAAACAAACATTATTATGCATTGTAAATAGAGTGTGACTTGTACGGAAAAGTTAGAAAACAAATAAAACAGTGATGCAGAACTAAAAGCCCATGCGTATAAAGTTCAATAGGTGAAAGGTTAGTGATAATGATACAGACAGTGGCGTAGACAGGTTCGTACACCTGGGGGGGGTGACTCAGGGGCGGATCTAGCTTTTTGCTAAGGGGGGGGTTGACCAAAATAATGACGATGCGGAGCATCGTCCACGAGCCGCGAAGCGGCGACCCGATTTTTTGGGGGTGTTTATTTGAACCCCGTAAGTGATGTTTTCTTGGCATCTATTAACACAATGGAGACCATAAAAAGCAGTGCATGATAACGTCTTTTTAAATCAAGTAACAGTTAAATACACAGTTATATCCAGAGTTATCATGTGTTTGGTTAAGTTACCAGATGATTTGAATATCTTCTCACAATAAAGGGTTCTCTCCAGCGTGCGTTCTTTTTTCTTCTTTTTTTCTTTTTTTTCCCCTTTTGTTTCCCTTTTTTTTTGTTTTTTGTTTTTTGGGCCGCCCAAGGGGGGGGTTTAAACCCCCTAACCCCCCCCCCCCCCCGTAGATCCGCGTCTGTTTAATCTTGTGGTAAACCACAAGATAACCACAAAATACTTGTAAGGTTTTCTTTTTTTTACCGTCTGAATTGGCTCTCACCGTGTGAATGCGGCTAATAACAATAAACACATTTACAATAATGATGAGGATTATTATTATTATCATCATAATTATTATTAATATTATAATTGTTATCATTATTATTATTACTATTATTATCATCATTATGACTTATTAAGTAAGCAAATATCATTCCCCAAAACCTGGGGGATGATTGTACATGCCACCCCCCCCCCCCCACCTTGTGAGGTGGGGGGATGCATCCCCCTCATCCCCCCCCCCCCCCCCCGTTGTCTACGCCCCTGGATACAGATAAAGCCTAAAGCTAGGAGAGGGCGTTCATCATGAAACACTAGCTGAGGTATTGAACTTAAGAGCGTTGTTCTGTACAATGTATTAGTTATAACATCAAGTATTCTAGGAATCACTAGGCTAGCTAGACTTGCTTTACATTTTGCATCAACATACAAACTGCCAATTTTTTACTTTTAGAAGAGTATTGAAAAAAGTTCAGAATGTTTCTCGTTCGCAGATAAATTTTGTCCTATTAGACTTAAGTATTTACTAAAAAGACAACAACGAAATTTGCAAGACTGCGATGACAAATGGTATTTACTAAGCGATGATCCTGTTTCACCGTGAAAGAGAAGTATAACATATGTTCTACTTGACGATGCCATAATACAAGTGGGTAAAAAGACATGACATATTTTAATCTTACTAAACTAACCATAATCATGATAATGATTTTCATGATGATGATACTGCTACTATAACTGCTACTACTAACTGCTGATAACAATGACATTTATAATAATAATGATAACAAACATTTTTATAGTGCCTTTTCTTAGGGCAGATACAAAGATCTTCGGAAAAGTTAAAAATTAAGAATACAAGAGATTGGTTTGACATAATAGAAACATACTCACACAGAACACAAATGTTGGTATCAATATAGCAATTGCAAATGGCACATAACTAATGACAAATATAACAACATAAATACAAAATATACAACTAAATATATCAGTAAAACCTAAAGCTGAAAAGCAAAGCAAAAGTGATATAATCATGTGTTTTAGGTGTTTTTAAATGTTTTCTACTGAATTAGCATCTTTCATTAAGAAGGCCTAAATATGACATGAGACTCCATTTTACACAAGGTGTCCTTTCCGACTTTTCAGCCAGTTGCACACAAGGTGTTATTCCATTACGCCAGAGGGCGCCAATTGATTACTGTTTAGCAAAACTAATGTCAAAGTAAACTATCAGAAACAGACCCATCTATGGCCCCGTCTTATAACGAATTGCGATTGATCCGAATTATCCGTAATTCCTCCAATCGAACGCAAGTTTACAGTCTCCTATATCGTTTGTAAGTTGCGATTAATCGTAAGTGTTTATAAGATTGGGCCCTGAAAATGGCGGCTTTGCACGATGTGCAAACATTGATGGTCTGTACGCACTAATTGGTTTGTGTAGATTGCTTTACCTGTTTTTCCGTGGATGAATAGCCTAGTTCTTAGTGTACGACGCTTATGTATGGCTGAAAGTCCGTGATAAGGGACTTTTAGAAATGCACGTCAAGAGCTTTGACTGCAACGTGTGACGTCATTTTAAGGCACTGCGCCTGCGTCACGTGGTCTCAGTCGGCGATCGAGAATGCGTCAACCTTGATTTTCCTAAATCCAGAGTTTTTCGGAACTAGAGATAGATGCCATGTGTTGCGTCTGGCCAGATGAAAGGGGCTACCTGTAGATTTATACATGTTGTGGTGCATCCGGGGGGGGGGTGGAAGCATGATGGGTATTAGCCTTTGGACAAGGCCTCGCGCGCTGCTTGTCTGCCGAGCAGGGTCTGAAAATAGACTAACGCAGTGTGGCTTTACAGCAGTGATCGCTGGACCGAGCCGCTTCAGCGGCTTGGCCTTTGCTAAATAGGCCATTTTCGTAATGTAACCAAATTTAATGCATAAGTCTTTGTGAAGTGCCTCAATACAAATTGTTCATTCACCTGATAGGAATAATAGTATTTCAATAGTCAGAATGTAATTGCATATATTTAGTGTTGCTAGGTAGGACAAGCTATAAGGTTTGTCCAACCTGGCAACAACTAATGTATGCAGTCCGGATTCTGTCTATTGAAATGCTATTATTCTTATCAGATGAATGAAATAATTTGTATTGAGGCACTTCACAAAGACTTATGCATTAAATTTGGTTACATTACGAAACTGGCCTATTGCGGAGCTCATCATTATGTGCATATGCATGAGGGTCTTACATATACAGCAGCTAGCGATGATCGTGGCCAATCCTAATTGTTTTAACCGCGCGGTGTTTAAAATGGCTTCGTCCATGAAATTGTGGGGGAATCGGTATTCAAATGTACTAAAAAAATAAAATAATATCTAGTTCAATTTCGAATAAAATATGAATTTATCAAAAACAATATTCTACTTATTGACTAGGGTATTTATTATTTTGCTACTTTAGTAGATTCATAGTAAAATTTTGTTCCCTTGTTTTTCATTTTAACCTACGCATAGACTCTAGTGGTTCGCACGATCAGCTGGTCGGAATTGTTATTGTACAACACGTGAATATCTGTGTACGTGTGAAAACGATGCGTTCATGGAGCTTTGAATTTGCAGGGCTAGCTGAGCTAGCTGCATGCAAGTGAATTAAAATAATGAAAAGGACATCAAATTCTGGTAATTCTGCTTAGGTCTATAATGTAATAGATGTGCAAAAAAGGGTAGATATCTACTATGCAGTACATTCTGCATGGTTCCTGTGCAAGAGTTTTCCTAGCTATTTCTTATACTGAACTTAACTGAACATATCATTTTATTGTGTGTGACAAGTTTGGTTCACATTCTTTCATTAAAGAAATAAGAGGTGAAACGATAACTTCAATGGACAGTGCAGTGCGGTGTGAGTAGGCCCCCGAACTCTGGGCAGCTTCGGGAGTAGACGCCGATGGGGATGGTGTGCTGGCAGCGACTGTGGTCGTCCGCACAAAGAAGTCCTTGCACAGTGAAATGGCTTGAAAAATCGCAGATTTGCCATAATCCGTTGGAAGATTAACAAATACATCTTCCCCTTTCACTGCTGATTTTATAGCTTTTGATTGTAACTCCTTAAAAGATGATAATTTCAACCTTTCGACCGCATATTCAAGGCTCTTTGATAAGAGATCTCCTTCGTCGCTCGCCATGTTCTGTAACCGCTCAAAAATGTATTTATGATTATATATGTTGATAATGAATATGCATGAAGTTTTCTCGAATCGTCTACTCTGATTGGTGCGTCGGATTGGAAGGGGCGGTTTGGCCGGCTTTCTGGGTAAGATGCTTTGCATCTAATTATCTCCTGATTCGGGAGCGGAAATATAATACAAAACAAAAGAAATAAACTACAACAACCACTCAGGTTAGTAAAGGCCGAGATGCTGACGCACCTCGTCCCACAGATCACAGTCGTCGCGCGATTAGTCTATGTATTCAGGCGCGTTTAGGGAAATACAGCACGAGTGCCTTGACTAAAGGCTAGATGGGTATAGACATGTGCAAATCCTATTATGCATGGATATCCCAACAATAATGAAAATTCTAAATAACTTCGTAGGGCGCTTCGGGTTTTTATTTACGTGTTGGAATTGTGCTTATTTGATGTGCGATAATGTGGTGTTTGTTGAAGGCATGCTGAAGGGATTTTAATGTAGGCCTACTGGTACATGTCTTGAACTGTTTTGATGTTGCACATAATTTTGTGTAATGTTCCTGTGCTTGGAGGATGACTGTTGTTGATGAAGGATTCTGGTGGTGAGAGGATGCATTACCCATACGGGGAATACATCCTCTCACCTACTGATTTTGATGTTGGAAGTGAATGTTGGGATAGTGTCTGCACTTGTTGATTAAAAAAGCACAAAACTATTATTTTTCTTTTGTATTTTTAGAACGAGACATTACTTGTTGATTGAAATATCTAATAGGGTCTTTGAAAGCAGACTAGCAGTGTAAAAGAGGGCACAAGGTACAAACAAATACGTGTGTGGGACTATGAGCGGGCTGGACATTTTGTGTTACTGAAATGGGCTTAGAATTCAAGTAATTCATCTATTAAATGACTATAACAGACAATAAACAAGACAAAGGTAAGGACAAGAATCAGTGCTTATCAATTTAACAGACATTTTGCATGAAATACCATCAGGAAAGCCATCTAGATTTGTCACAAATTAGCGACAAACACATCAAACTCAGCGCTGCAATGGCGCACAAAACGGCGTAGAATTCAACTTTTCATCCACCAAATGAATTCAAACACTTGCATTATACAATCTTCAATACCTGTATCACCGTTATCGTAAATAATAAAATCACAATCTATATCTACGGCTAATATATGAAGACTAACAATATGGTAGGGTATTCTGCAATTAAGCCCAATTTTGTTTGGGTGACATTTCCGAGCATCCGAATGCTTCCGAAGACGTTGCTTCCAAGACCTATGATGCCGAAGATGACGTTCTGTGTGACGTCACAGCTCATTTAAATAAAATAATAAAATTCACTTTTTGGCTCAGATATATACTGTTTCGTATGTTTTTCAGCGTTTTAACCCTCCTTCAAACCATTCTAAGGCGTTCCATGCGATACAATGTCAAAATGTTGGCTACAACATACATATCTGGGGCATTTTAGGTCATTACCAGGTATTTTACTACGAAAGTAATTGAGAGTGTTCCGTTAAAGCATTAGTCGTGTGGTGCGCCACCTACCGGTGGTTCCGGGAACATTGCGTCTAGTACATGCAATACATACATACATATTGACATTTATAAAGCGCCTTTACATGCTGAAATGTGTAGAACAGGTGTCACATGCACCTGTTCTACACATATTTACATATTAGCAGTGAATGGATGTTCTTTTGTTGAGGGTAGAATGAGGAATGTCCTCTTTCTTTGTCCGTGATGTTTATTGTGTTACTTCCTGCATGCATATCGTCGAGTGCAATCTAAAAGATTTCTAATTGTAGCCAACATGGGCAGTTAAGTACGTTGACACGCATGATCAGTCGGCGTTCGTCGTGTTCTCGTTCACTCATTCTAAAAGTCCCTAATAGCGTATTGGAAACAACGCCTCGTTTACAATGGACCTGATGATGCTGATAGTGCAGTCATTGACGGGCGTATGTGGGTTAAATCGTACAAAACGTAAATGTGAGATTAACAGTGCAAACATTATTTGCATGAATAGCGTATGCTGTCGTTTCTACTTGGCCTCAGCTTTTTTTGTTACTACTGCAAGTGCAAGGCACTCAAGACAGCGCCTAAAATGCAGCGTGCGTTTTGAAAAGAAAGAAATACTGTTGATCCGGCAGGCTATCGCTCCGTCAGCTGCATCTCAAATGGCATGGGCACAAAGGCCAGTCCACCCCTTGCGTCAATGGTGACGGAGTCAGGTCCGTTTGGTGACCTTGCGTTGAAGCGATGAACGAGGTTTGTGATAAAGACAAAGCGTTCCATAAGAGCCATGTCCATGCCAACGCATTGTCGTCGGCCTGGGTAATAAGACAGAAAACACATGTCCATGATTACAAATAAAAAAGAAAGACACTTAAATAGTACCAATAACCTGGAACAAATCATTTTTGTATACCTAGGATGAATACATAAGGCAACCTCAAAACATTTTACCTAGCATTCTACAGGAAAACGATGGAATATGAAGAAAATAAAGGATGACATAACATTTTGTTTAAAACTCGTATAGGGCTCGCACGGAACCCAAGTCGGACATATTCTGTGTGAGTGCGTGCGTGTGCATAGGGGTTCCCACTTAGCCGAGTTGGAGCCTCAAGTTGTGGCGAGCTGGCGTGAGCTTATGGCAAGCCGTTCTTATCATTAAAACATATTTCTTGATATCAAGAATTCAATTCTTTATATAAAAAAATAATTTTGCGTTGTAAAGCAATGGTATTTCTTGATATCAAGAATTAGATTTCGTGATATCAAGAATTGAATTTTTGATGTCAAGAAATATGTTTTAATGATTGAAACGGCTTGCCATAAGCTCGAGCCAGCTCGCCACAACTCGAGGCTCCAACTCGGCAAGTGGGAACCCTGCTACTATTCTACTCAACAAGACGCTTTATTAATACATTTTTGGGTGTAACGGTTGACAAAAAGCTTTCTTAGAAAAATCACATCGACAATATTTGTAAAATTATTTCCCGAAACATTGGTATTATTTATAAAGTAATGACATGTCTTCCTCTTAATTCCTTAATAATGCTTTATAGTTCTTTGATACTCCCAAACTTGTCTCTTAGTTTGGGGTAACACACAACAAACGTCATCATAGATAAAGTGTTGTCATTACAAAAGAAGATCATTCGTATTATTTGTAATTCCCCCTTTGGCTCCCATACAGACTCTTTATTTTTTTTAGAATAAGATACTTAAGGTAAAAGACTTATATTTTCTACATTTTCTAATTCTTTAAGTAATGAAATAAAAAATGCTCCATCGATTAATACTTTCAAGAAAAAAATTGATATTGTTTTTATTACAATCATATAAACCTAATTCAAGTATATGTCGTTGTTGTTGTTCTTGTTGAATACAAGGATATTTTCCACTCGCTGACTCAAAATGTAATTTGATATATTATATTGTGCCTCCGCATGCTTATTTCTTTTCTATTTACATTTGTTTTAATGCTTATAATTGATTTGTAATGTTTTGTTGTAAACATGAATAAATTGAAATTGAAATTGAAATTGTCCCTGAGAATTCATTTATTTTTAAAGCTCATATTTGAACACAGTGTAGCCAAAATAATGGTACCCCTTACATAAAGGGATTTTTTGTTGTTGGATGATTGGTGTGTGGTGTCTGTGTTTGTGTGTGTGAGAGTATGTTCTATATTCTGTAGCTTAGTATTTTCATCCATTGTATAATCATACGTAACATTATTTTTACTGTAAATGTATGTATTTTGTTATAGGGCCCCGCTCACAAGCTTAGCTTCTAAAGGGGTCCTAAAACCGTTCAGTTTATGATGTAATCAAGTTAGAATATGTTGATTGATGTACTATTACCAGTCTCTTTTTTATGTAACAGATTATATCATGCTTTGTATGGTTTTAAATAAAATGAACTGAACTGAACTGAACTGAACATTTTAAAAACGTATACTGCTCAATAATAAAACAATCAGGGGAAAAGTAATAGGGGTAAAATCAATCATACCAGGGTCTTGCGAGAGCATATTCAGCCTAACTTGCATACATTAGTTGATTGCTAGGTAGCACAAACATTATGACCTGCTTAACCTAACAACACGTATTTAGGCAATTTGCATTATGACTGTACATGTTAATAAAAATTATTCGTTACAGGTGAATGAAACAAGGTACTCTAGAAAGACTTATGCATTAGAGTTTGATATCATTATGCAAATGGCCCATTAGTTCTTTACCTATTCCAAATTGAGAATGTGCCCTTTCAATCAGCGACGTCTTTACTCTGCCTTCATCATCGATGAATCGTGATGGATTGAAATTGTCTGGTTCAGGAAATACCGTTGGGTCGTAGAGCACAGCATAGAGGTTCGCGACGATCACGGTTCCCTTGGGAATGTCGTAGCCGCGGAGCTTCGTGTCTTCCTTCGCTCCGTGAGGAACACCTGGGAGATGGAAGAAATAGAGCGATTACGACTTCCCACAGGGAACTCTACTATCCCCTCTTCTATTCATTATAACATGACACAATTCTATGTCATATAATCTCTTTTGTTCCAGATATTAATCTGAACAACAGGCTCTGTTTATTCAGTAACATTAAGGACTGTATAATAATAAATCAGATAAATCTGACCCTGGATCTAAGATCATATTTAAAAAAAGGCAGATTGAAAACCTCAGACTAAACCGGATTTCGGACAAAAATCGTATACCCAGGGTCCCAAATGCATTTTTAATACAAGACGGGCCTATTAAACAGTTGAACTCTTACATGGGGAGGAGGTGAGTGATTAGATCGTACTGCACCACTTTGTTCTACTAAGATTTAAATTAAGAATTTCGCAGGGTAACATGATTTTTAATGTGAAATTGCTTACCATAACAGTAAAATTCAAATGATAGAAAATAGGAATCAAAATAACGTGAACATTCCATTGATATAACTGCTTAAGGTCGTACATAAACATTTATATCGTATTATGGTTTGCCAATATTTCTTGACTAGAATGTCTGGTCCCGTGAGCCATCTCCATTTAAGTATATTCAATGCTCTGTTTTCCGAAAAAGTCTTCGTTAAAGTTTCCTTCAATCAAAAGGTGCTTATGTGTCGTCAATGAGGTGTCGTTCCAGTGATACTCGGAGCGTAAAGGTCGCGTCCATCTTCAAGTACGCGCCATAGTGTTATGTCGCCCTCAGCGAGGGATTTTTTTATTTAGGTATCCGGACACCTACCACCCCCCCCCCCCCCACCCCCCTTATCAAGTTTTCCGGGGGTAGTTGACTGAGGGTGGTTACCGCATCCGGGGGATGGATGTCCAGGGGGTAGATGTCCTAGAACCGTTTTTGTATAATACCCATATATCTTTATTCAAGAGTTGGTTGTCGCCCTCTTTCGGGCGGCATCTCGTTAGAGTCAGTAAGCAGTGATAACTGTTGGTAAACCTCTAATCTACTGGCCAGGATTGGCAGCCTTTTTGTCGAAGGGTGTATTGGATTTATTTTTTTATTAAACCCTATCTATTAAAGGTTTGACCTGCAGGATTGTTACTGTAAGTGTACCATCAATCAATCAGTTTTCACCTAATAAACGTTACATTCTCTATATGGACCTTCACTCCAACGAAAAAACGATAGCGGGAGTAATAACGTTGGCTGGTGCACACGAGGCGTGCATTGTCTGACGTAGTACTACGTCATCGACTGTCGCGGACTAAGACGGTCATGTGAGAGTGATCTCTTACAAAACGAAGAGTGATCTCTGAATGAAAAATGAAAGTTGGAAACGTTGCCTTGTGTTACTGGTAAATGCACTGATTCCATTTACAGCGCAAGTAATAACTAAGGTGAAATGACGTCTCGCGTTCAATAGGCATTTAGAGACACATAGTAATGGGTTCTCATGGGGAATGCGACATAATTCGCGTGTTTTCCCAATAACAGGTATTTTCAATCACCAGGATTAACATTCAGTTTTATGACCAACAGTCCTTATGTAATGTTTTGCATTTTCCACCTATCGCCTGATATGGAAAAGTCATTATTTTACATTTCCCTCACCCGAAGACTCTCTGAGAGGCTAGGGAGTATTTCTTGCTTGGACCACGGGTTTGCTGTCTGCGAGGCTTGTACACCTATTTCCACTTAGTCTGGTGTAAGCGAATTATGACCTACTGGCACATGTAAACTGACAAATATCTCCCTTAAAATTCAAGTGTAAAACGTGTATTACCTAGAGGGCCTGCGCAGCCGTATCGCAAGCTCTCCGCTAAGAAGGCTTGAGTGTAAGGTAGGTTTGGTTTGTCCTCCAGAGATGGCATTCTGTCCCGTCCTATCACGTGATCAAGCTCTTCTTGTATCTTCCGCTGCTCATCCTCAAACTTCATCAAATGAATGAGTGACCACTTCAGGGTTGAAGCTGTAATGTAGAAAGGAGAGTTAAAAAAAGGAATGATAAACATATTTAACCAAATGTCATCCGAACAGTTATTTGTATTGTTAATCTGCATCTACTTCCGTGTCCGAGTCATTGTAATTCCTCATCATCGTATATTTTCTCCCTCCCCTCGGTTTCGGTTTCCCGTTTAGTTGATATCAAAATATGTCGCATTCACATTTTTTTACATTATTCAATAAAAAATAAAAGATAAGAATGAAATATTATCTATCAATAGGTATAATAGTACATACAATGATATCAAGCCATGAAAGTAATAACGGAGAAGCAACATACCGACTACCGAGATATAAATGTAAATAAATTAGAGAGGATTCGCAGTGATAAATGAGGGAATCTACTAAAAAGTAATTGTAATTTGCAGATTCCCTTATATAAAAGAGCGGTCTATTGTGCAATGTAATTAAAGGTAATAGAAATTAAAAACAAAACTCCGGGAGAGGTCAAATAACCGAAGTGCTAATAACAACAAATATTATCATATTATTTGTATCCTTCTCCTTCTTCTTCTTCTCCTCTTTTTTCCTCCTTCTTCTACATCTCCATATCTTCAACCTCATCGTCAATCTATGAGGCTTGTATTCTTTTCTCTTTTTTGGTTTGTTTCTCATCTTCGTGAGTTTTCGTCTCTTTTCCTTCCTCTTCTATTCCTTAAACATTTCTTCTTCCAGGCTTTTACCTTCTTGACTAAGAATCATCACTGTATTCTCACCACTGTAATCATTATCATCGTCTTCGGTATACTCGTCACAATGCCCATTATTTGGCAACTTATCCCCTAGATCAACAATAATATTCCTCCTACCATCTTTTATCATCACCGACATGGGGAAGGGGCAAACAAAGACCAGGGGCCCGCTGCATAAAACTTACCATCAATGGTAACTACCATGGAAACCTTGATTTTGATTGGCTGTTGCGCCCTGTTACCATGGTGGTTGCCATTGTTGGCAAAGTTACCATCAATGGTAAGTTTTATGCAACTGGGCTACGTAGTCCCGTCTAGCCTCGAGTCCCATTTTAGTGGCCTTGCCCTCGGCCTCAAACCGAGTCACATGTAAAAAGCCTACGAAATATCATAATATGATACCATCAACAGCATTATCATCATCACCATCGACGTCATCAGCAGTATCATCATCATCAGCATCATCCCTAACACACATCCTACAGGAGCACTACAAACAGACTAAACGCATTCTACAGGAGCACGAAACGCACCTGTCGTATCAGTACCCGCTGCAAAGACGTCAGCGATGAAATGCAGCATCTGCTGGTGGTTGAAACCCGTTGGTGCCATATCTTCACCATTATTTTCCACCTTCTCCTGTTGTTTCTTATGCAACTCCAGGAGGAATGCCTCGATGAGATCTCTGGGGCTGCGGTTGGGATCGAAGACCTTCTGGTGCTCCTCGCATTCTTTGGTGAAGAGACCGTTCTCAAGATGTCGCACACAGTCCCCCAAGGCGTGGTAGCCGCTAAAGGGGACGTACTTCATCCAGCTAAGGTAGTTGACCACTCCTGTGGTGGTAAATGTAAAATTCTGAATTTATTTGACAACTTTCACAATATATTCAAATGAAAAGTTCAGACTTTTCCTTAAAATGTAAAGAAGTAGTACTCCACACGTTGTTTGTCCGGAAAGGTTGTGTATCCGTACAGATCATTTCAAATAGCAATTTGAACAACATTGCATTATTTTAATGTTTAATGAAGTCTTTCAAAGGTATATGTAGACATTATAAAAGAAAGACAGACATTTAATGTCATTTGATGCACATTTTCCATTAATTAAATGCTACGGCAAAAGAGACGGATTTATTTTTGTTAAAAGTGGCACAAAAATCCTATCCTAACATCTTTAAAAACTGTTTTGCCCATTTGCAGCTTCTATCAAATTCTGTGAAATGTAAACGTTAGCAGTGTCCTATTATTCAAATTATGCAAGGAATCCCGTTTACTTTCTAGACCTCACTGTCAGATACTTTTGAGTAACTGACTGACTGCCTTTTTTTCATTGGTAATAACATACATAAAATGAGCTGTAAAGGTACGTGAGCATTTGTCTATATCAATTATCCACTTCTTTATAATGGCCAAAATTAAACTGATTGAATCTTTGCGCAGCACAAAACGTACAACCATTCGGTACAAGCAAAGAGATACCACAAACAAGGGTTTGAAAATCAGACTTATGTGATTGGAATCACTAAAGTCGATTTGACAACTAATGCTCGTTATTCTCTCACTAAAAGACATTTTCAAGCCCTTTCGTTTTGAGGGAAGTTCTAAATTAGTATTATCTTTCATGTATTTCATCTTTAACGTATTCCCCCTCCCCTTCCCTTCTTCCTCCCCCCCCCCCCTCTTCTTTTGTATTGGTGTTTAGATTCTCACTGCTTTCCTTCTCCTTTTTTCTTTTCTCAACAATACAGTATATACTTCTTAAAGGGTTGACGTTCATAAGGCTATTTGCCCTTTTTGTTAACCCCACATCCCCATATAATTTTGTTTGCTCCTGCCCTTTGTATTTTTCTTGTAATCGATCTTTTATCTGTATACCATGTTTGTATGTTTTTGATGTGTTTTTTTATGGAGAATGAAATAAATGAAATGAAATGAAAATATGCCGATGCAATTTAAAAAACATAAAAACAAAACAAAACAAAATGTAGGCCTGCAAATGGGATATACATGTAGTACCTTTGACCAATTAGTCCATTGAATCGGGGTATTCCTGTATTAAACCTTTGGGAAATTTGAGAACTCAGTAGTCGACGGATTAATTTAATATCAACGAACGAATGAACACTAAATTAACTATTACTGTTGCTCTCGTTGTTTTCATTGTTGTCTACGTTTCAAGTTCGGCCAAGGAGATGAGGCTGATTTTAGGTATAAGATTCCGGAGAAAGTCCCATGGGCCCACCGCCGCTATGGTCACCTGGATCCTGTCTTTATTGCACTTTACTACAAGGAATACGTACCAGCAACACCGGATAGTTCAAAGATCTTCTCTAAGTTGTGAAGGAACTCGATGAACGTGGCGTCATTATACTCGTATCGCCTCCCGAAGACCATCTTACAAGTTATATTACAGACAGCCGATTCTATATAGATTCTTGGATCAAATGGTTTCTTGATCTTCGACATCGCCGTCATCAGGTGTGAAACCTCAACATCGATGGTATTCCGAAGCGAACCTTGGAGACGACCCATGCCGTAGTTCCGCAGGGCACGAAGGGTGAAGCGACGCTGCTCCTTCCAGTGATTTTCCAGGTAGCAACATGCTACCCCTGGATGGGAAATGATAATGAACGACAGAAAAATAATCTATAACTATTTGCCTCAAAGAAAAAAAAATCGTTATTACTTTTTCCACCGTCAGAACCGTATGATTTTGTTTCTCCAAAGTTCATAATTTCTTTGTTACTTTTTGTTTTATTCATTGATTTTCTAATTAAACTTTGTTCAAAATATATTGTAAAGCAGCATCTGAAGAACTGACACTTCAAGAAGCTCTGCTTCTAGTTAGTTCCTCTTTTCTCGTGCTATTCCTTTTTATATTTGTCGTTTTTTGTCAAATACTTATGTATTGTATTGTGTTTTGCATGAGGAAAAAAATCATCTTGATTTAAATAACAATAATAACAATTGGATTAATATAGACCCTTTTCCAGACGATAAAGGACGTTGTCCCTTTCTTTAAAAGTCTTTGATCAAATTAAGAAGAATTGTCGAGGTGTGTTTTCAGATTCAAAACAAGTCTAGTGAAGAAGGATGATGATGATGATAATAAATTAATTTGTTAACACTTGTGAATGAAAAAAAAATTGCAACAAAATATATTGCATGAAAATCTACAATATACACAAGCTCATCGAGAATATAGTCCATTTTGACGTAACATTGTTTTGGCGATTGTATTTTCTTGTAGTTATCGCTGAAGTGGATATATTGCAGGGGCCTTTCAGAAATCCAGAGAAACAAATTGACATTCAGTCTACGTGTCGTATGTCGCTCTGATTAAATACATTATGACACCGTACCCCTCCAACCACCCCCCCCCCCTCAATTGTAAAGCTGTTTCAATTCTTTAAAATAGAGTGATACAAAAATAGAGTGAGGGCGATTTCTTTCTCTATATACGTTTTTATACACAAAGAATGGTTTTATCTTTTTGTTGTTTTTTGACAATATTTATTTACCAGGTTTTTTCAATTCATATTTCGGGATGGACAATGATTCATGAATTACATGTATTAGTATATTTTCCCCAATTTAAATGTGTTAAATACACTGCCTTATCGTAAAACTCCAACTGCATAGTTGACTGTAAGTTCCGTAAATTAAGAAAATTCATTGAAATAATCATGAGTCGAAATGGAACCATTTTCTTACCTTGTCCGTCGCTGTAGAGTTCGAATAATGCTATCCTCGGTCTGTCGCTAAAGACATCATCTGTTCTTGCGAACGTTTCTTTGATTGTTTCATAATCGTTGAGGAACACGGCGCGATGGCTTCCAAGAAAACCCCCGAAGATCGGCCCGTATCGTTTGGACATTCGAAGGACATCGACGGAAGGGTTCTTCTCGTCGAGAAATGGAAGGATACCGAGGATTGGTAGCCCAAAGGGGCCCGGTGGTAGATTACGATATCGCCAGCTGCTCGAGTTCTTCAAGTACCATATCAGCGTCAGGACTAGGCTGAGAATTGCCAAAGCCACACCGTAATAGTCTGTTAGCAAAGCCATTCTTTATTTGTTATTCCCTTTGTGTTTTGTTACTTTTTGTTTTGTTAATACACACAAAGCGTTTTTTTCCTAACAGTCCTCAACAATGAACATTCACGAGATATCATATATATCTGAAGAAGAAGAAAATAATAAAAACGAGTCGTTTCCGAATAGAATAACGAAAAAAATATCAGCGTGTTCTTTCAAACTTAATATTCCAAAGTTTAATGTTATGAGTTCAGGTTCGATGACTTCAGTATAGTATAAAATATGTCACAAAATGGTAAAACTTTGTCACGTTATGTTGTTCTACCGGTTCCAAATCTTAGACGACATCAACGTAAATGATGTAGGAAGTATCTACAGCGTTTGAGATGTCTTGCTTCTTATGATTTAGGACTCGTGATAAGTCATGACAGAGCACTGAATTAAAGAAAACACGGCATTATAGACGCAGATTTGTCTTTCATTACGTAACTAGAATAAATAGTTATCAGCGATGTCTTTGTAAATCTTTGATAAGCATAACAAACTCTGTAGCTTCTCGAGTAAAGGTTTATTTGCATATTCGAAAATACAGATCGGAAAGGGCAAACTGTATCTCTTTAATTAAGTGTGACCAAAAGCCGTGACTTGTTAAAGACAGCACAGATATTTAGGAAAGCTCCTACCAAGATAACAAAAACGCGGATAAAATGTACACGATTGTGTCACTGCGTTGAACTGACAACCTACTTCCAAAGAAACCGATTTTTTTTTCTTAGACATTGGCCCATGGTTTTGCTTTTTGCGACCAAAATCGCAGTCGAAGAACATTAAATATTAAGAAAATAGTATATAAATATTAAGAAAATAGTATATAGATTGAGAGATACCAATTTGTTTATTTCTTTTGATTATTTTAAACACTGAAAATATTATGCTTAGTATAATGGTTTCAAACATTATTTGTTGGTAATAAGGAAGCTGAATAATTGCGTGACAGCAAAACAATCGATGGAACGGAACAAGGTGGTGACATTTTGAAACAAATAGGACGTTTAATGTGAGAGTGGTTAACATTAGGACAATGTTAAAGATAAATGTAGAGCCTACTAGTCGTTGGATCGTGGAGTTGATGAAGGGGGAGGAGTATTAATACCGAAGCGTCACTGTGCAGTGTAGAGCCTACTAGCTGTTGGATCGTGCAGGGGTTGATGAAGGGGGAGGAGAATTAATACCGAAGCGTCACTGTGCAGTGATTCATTTCATAAAAGTTAATTTCAGTTTTCAACAAGTTCAAAATACCAATCTTTGTGATTTAACCTTTTGCATTTGACACATTTAATGGAAATATATATTAATTGAAAAACGTACTTAAAGGTAAAGACCAGTAATGGTCATGCGATTGCATTGTGAAGGAAACGTTGAGGAATCGATCAGAAAAGGTTGATCATCTAGCATCTAGCATCTGCAAGGTTCTGGAATCATCAAAATGATAAGAAATTTGGCCCATTCTTCGTAAAGTTACAAGCACTATACACAGAAAGATGTATATGGGACTACCCTATATCTCCCACATGACCATGAGAGAAACAAATTTACCAAATATATGAATTAGTAGGCGGTTTCCCGGCAAATTTTGTATCATCATGTATCAGTCAAAACATATTCTTTCACATGATTGGTAATGAGAGCTTCCATTTCATTTTTTGAAATTGGGGCGTTACCAATACTGGTCTTTACCTTTAAGATGACACGGTTTTCTATGCTATACAACCCTTGAGCGAGTCCTGTTTTGGACTATTTAAGATAAGGTTACAAGTGAGTACACACGTAGTTCGATATAAAGTGCAATTAAGGACACAAATAGTATAAAATGGGTATATTTATCGGATTAGTGATTATTTGTGAGGATTTTGACCCAAAATAGATGCTAATTATTTCTTTGCTTTAGATAAATTATGTGTGATTCAAATAGCAACACGACATCGGGTCTTGTAAATTGTTTTCATGAGATTTCGTCTCATTTGTTTACTTGTTAGGTAATTGAGTTTAGGCGGGGGAGGTCACGTGTCACAGTTGAAAGAAATCTACGTGTTTTCATCATGTTCATAGAAATGTGTCAGTTTGTTCAAATCGGAAAGGATGTGGCTGACCAATTCAGCGATAGAATATGCACAATATAGTATTACCAGCTCTTCTGTATTAGGTCTATATCATATCACGATCAACTCCCCTAAACGATTCGCTGCAGTATGCCACGAAAATATTGCAGGAGTGTAACGTATTTTCGTTTTCAATTGTACATGAAGCATGTAATGACGAAACAGACAAATAAGATAAAAAGGTATATCCTGAATAAGAAAGGGGGTACGATCAAAGAAGATGAAAGGAATAGGTCCAACACTAAAATGCTGCAGAATAACACAATAATCTGTACCGGTAAGGATTTGGTCTTACAAAGTGTATAAAATACGGAAGAAGAAGCAAATTTGGTGAAGGTGTAATTGAAGGGTGTAATCGTTTTAATTTTTACTTTGCCTCTCACTGTTTGGTTTGATTTTGATTATATATTTATTTATATTTACAAAGTACATATAATTCAATATTAAATTAAAACAATGTTTAATATAAGATTACATAAAAGACGAAATACAAATATTGAACAACTGAAATGATAATGGGACATTGTTGACCTAAAAGTATACAATGAAAGGGAGAGCATGCTAATGAAACAATGCTTGTATGGCGTAGGCTTCTAAAACATAGTTATATAATAATAGATCTATCTATCTCACACACCCCTCTCTCTCTCTCTCTCTATCTATATATATATATATATATATACATATTTTTATATCCCTTCTATGAATATTCATGAGTTTTCTAAATACATGATTGGTCAATTGGTGGTCACGTGATAAAATATAATTTCACTATTTGAAACAAATCTCTGCCAGAGCTCCGAATATTTTCCACTATTTTTTCATAGGCAGAACTGCGCATGCCCCCATGAAATTTTCAGGTAGAAAAGCATTTTGACATCACATCATGTTCAGTCAAAAACAATGCGCAATTAGCGCGTCTCATTAAATGCGCGTTAATATAATTGTGCGCAGGTTAAATTGACAAATTCAAACTGATTGTAAACTTCTCCAATATCCGGCCCAATGTGGGTGACATAAGAATAAAGTTAAAACCATATGCCATCCATTCATTAAGTGAGACGTTCGGATCGTAACGAAGTGATATAAAACAAATATACCAAGCGTTTAGTTCGTAAGAATAGTGGAAATTATATATCTTCGGAGGGACTGGCAATAGTTACTATTTTTTCCTCGGGGCTTCTTCCCTCGGACAAAATAGTACTTTGCCAGACCGTCCTCAGATAAATAATTTCCACTATTCTTCAATACAGGATTTGATCTATGATGGAACACGTTTCAAAGAATTTTTTGAGTTAGTATTAGAGTTTGACATACCAATTGGTGATAAAAGAAAATATTTGTCCATTATTAAGGCAATTCCTATATATAGATTATGGTCTAAAGATAATAGAGATCCATTCGAATTTTTAAAAGAGAAACTATTGGTTACTAAACATTTCTCTAAATTCTCATATTCAATTTTTAAGGAATCTGTCTTTCCCCAAAAGAGATCGGATAAATGGAATGATATTTTCAATATAGAAAAGGATAGTGAGGATTGGTCTTTGGTTCATAAGGTAAATTTTAAATGCACCATTGAAACGCAGTTGCGTTCCTTTTATTTTAAATCATTTCACAGAGCTATTGCCACAAATGATTTTTTATATAAGATAAAAAGGTCTGACACTGAACTATGCAATCTGTGTGAGCAATTACCAGACTCAATTGAACATTTTTTAATATATTGTGAAGTCGTAAGGCCACTTTGGACTGTCCTAGAAAATGATCTATCTTTAAAAATTAGAAAAGAAGTAATTTTTTCGGATTTTGAAAGAATGTTTGGTTGTCCCAAGGACTATCAAAATTCAATATGTATAAATTTCTTTCTTTTGTGTACCAGGTTCTACATTCACTGCTGCAAATTTAAGAAAGAGAAACCAAATTTCCAGGGTCTTATATCTTTGATAAAAATTAAGTCTAAATCTGAATATGTAATTGCAGCCAAATATGGCAAGTTAAGCCTCCATTTTAAAAAGTTTATATTTGAGTTGTAGTGGACTATATGATGTTTTTGTCATTTCACATTCCTGTACATGATTGTAAATAGCCAGTTGGCTTTTATGTTATTTTTGAGTACCCAATAAAAAAAGAAAAAAAAAAGAAAAAAATTCCACTATTCTTTCTCACAGCTTCGTATATTTGTATATTATATATCTCGCTCTCTCTTGCTCTTTGTCTCCCTCCCCCTTTCTCTCTCTCTCTCCAAGTTCCCCTCTCTCTTCCCTCTATTTCCTTCCACGTCATTTTCTCGAGTAGACCTACTCTGGCCCCTCCTTCCCCCCCCCCCCCTCTCTCTCTCTCTCTCTCTCTCTCTCATCCCTCTCTCTCTCTCTCTCTCTCTCTTTCTCTCTCTCTCTCTCTCCCTCCCCCTCTCCCCCTCTCTCTCTCTCTCTCGCTCTCGCCCTCTCTCTCTCTCTCTCTCGCTCTCTCTTTCCCCTATATTTCTCTATATCTCTCTCGATCTATGTCTTAATTCCTCCCTTCTCCTCACCACATCGCCCCACCCTTAAAGCTATATAACATCTCCATACGAATCATCGGTGGGTTAGTTTAACAATCCTAAATAAAAACATCTGATAAAATTGAGACGCGCTGTGTTTCAATTTTCGCGAAAATAATAGGGGACCATTACTCGAAAAAGAAATAAATTTCTCCGACGGGTTCCTTAGTCTGATGGTATATTTTTCTTCTAATTTAGCACTCTCCCCCGTATTTGAAGCACTTCTTTTTCAATAGAGTGGAGGAAAGCATTGAATTCATTGTATAGTATTTCTACATGCTTATTAGGGTCAACTTGTGTTAGCAAGTAGCTGTTTCACCTGGCCGAAGCAGGTTAGACGATTTCAGTAATGATCAGTGTGGTTATCTGTCAGAATCAATTCCCACAGCTACTACTGTTTTGTATAACCAGAAATATAACCTTGCACCTTCAGCCAAAGAGCACTCGTATGCAATTATATCACTGCACATCTCCGTGTATTTGGCTGTGTTCTGACAGTGGAATTGTAATTATGTGTCCATGGAGAAAGCGCACATCAGGTTTCTTGGCAAGTTGACAGGGTGTCTGTAGAAGCGTGAGGAGGGGGATTTGCAAGATTCACGATTTGAAATTCATGATTTAGAGGATTATAATCATTTTTATAATAACTAGACGATGCATATCTGTCGATAAGCTAAATAATTGGGAGGATTCTAGTTTCTTTGTTTTTTACTTGCTAAATAGTTTTGCATCACCTGGAGGCTAATTTGAAAATAGGTGATCGTTTTACCATTGTCAGTAAATATTGGAAATCTGAAAACAACCTTTGTTTTAGCATGTATACATATACATAAATTGATAAATCTTGTAAAACATTAGGTCTGACCCCCCACCTCTAAATCATGAATTTCAAATCAGAGGGCGTACTTGGAAAGCAGTTTTGTTAAACTGAATGTACCTACCCTCTATTTTAAATAAAACTTGAATAAATAAATAAATAAATAAATAAACGTCCATTCGAAATGGCCTTGCGTATCAGACAACAAAAGTCCCCCCCCCCCCCCCCCTTGGTTTGAGGGCCTTGCAATGAGGGTATCCTAACGCTCTAGAAACGGAGGAAGCGATTTCCAGCCTCATAGAACGTTTTAAAGCAAAATCAAAATGAAGCCTTTTAGAATCACAGGGATTTTCAACGTGTAAACGCAGAATCCATGTCTATCATTACTCAGAGTTTCAAACCACGCAGGGGGGGGGGGGAGGGGTCCACTGCTATGCTCAACAAGTGCACCGTCTGTCGGCCTCTCAATGCGCACAATATGATACACGTTGCCAACTTTAATCAAACACTTTAATTGATTAAGAGAGGAAAGAGAAAAAGAGTGAGTCAAACATGAAAGCGCTTAATCTTGCCCAAGGAACTTTGTTTTATTGCTAAGGTCATTGCAAGTTGAATACCTTTCATCGCTCCGAACATGTCAGATCCATGATCAGTCTACTTCATGCCATCTTCTTCTAATGACACGATACACTCACTGGGACTAGCAGGACAAGTAGCATGACTTTAATGCTACTTGTTCATTAGTTTGAATGGATTTGATATAAACAGTTGGATTAAATGATTTCTCCTACACTTATCTTGTATTGCTCATCTAGGAGTCAAACTTTTAAAATAATTCCCGCGGTCTCCATGCTAGTTTGGTTGTAAGGATACCTTACAACTGGAGTTTGTAAACATGGACTTATTTGCATCATCGCTCCATGTTTTTGTGTTTGTTTGCTTCGTTGGTAAGTTATCTTATTTACAGTTTGGAACTTTGTATAGCAATGATGTAGCTTATCAAACATAGAAAGCCTGCAGTTCCCTCTCACAATACCATCATCATAATAATAATAGTAACGGTGGGTTCTTGTTTAGCGCTCATGTCTGTCAGACTTGACACACATGTGAGCCAACTTTAAACCCCCTTTACCCGACTCTCCCTCCCCACTCACCCCTTCCAGTACAGTTTACATACATACGGCTGCGTAAGCAAATTGCGTTTGAACCCCCCCCCCCTCCCCCCCCCTCCCCCCCCCCCTCCTACCCCTGACGCCCCATCTAGGGACAATCCTTGTGATTAATAATGTTGATATGTAAAAATACTGCATCTATTTCATGTTTGTACATTGTATAATGTTTTCTTTAATATTAGCCTGTTGGCCTTAAAGTTGGATTAATCCTCTCAAAACTTCAGTCATTACTTTACAGGATCATAGAGAAATGTTCAGTAAAGTTACGAGGAGATATAAACTTTCTCAATGAAGAATAAACCAAAGTGTCACATTCACATCATAGAAAGAGGTTTAAATATATTCCAACTTTACGGGCAAGAGTGATCATTTTCGATATAATTGGTTGGACGGAAGTATCTCCACTTCCTCCAATTAGTTGTGCAAGCTGTATGAGATACAATCTGAAAAAGTTTAAGCGGGTATTTCTGGATTCTCTAAAGTGAGAATTTAATCTTTTTTTTTTAAAGATGACGATCATTGGTATTTGTTTATTTTGGTTATCCCATTTATTCTCAACACTTATGTCGTCTTTAAACACAATAACTACACGGTACATCATGAATCCTAAGGCTAATGCAATCGCGTATCATGAAATGTAAAATTGACACTATCTTGATTTTGTTTCCCTTTAAAGTTTGAAAGACATTGTTCGATCTTGTTTTAAAAGTCTTGGTACATACTTGTATACATATGTATTAATATCCTGTGATAGGGCCATTTATTTTGCTTTGTTGACTTAAAGTAACAACAACCACCGCTCATTTCTCTCTTAAAGTGTCAATGGGAACAACCATGGCAACACACAGGCCTTTGCGCATGGTGGTAAAGGACTTCAGAATTCCATTAAACCAAAACGTTGTAGATCCCGCCGCAGCGGACCAGACGAACGAATCACAGAACGGTGCATCAGATGACTATTCCCCGTCATCCAGCACAGAGAGTGGAGAGAGTGAAGAGTCAGACACAACCGACGGAGACGCGGTTGGAATCCCAGCCGGAGCGGCCAACCCAGGTACCAACCGCCGTGCCCCGATAAAGCGGATCATACCGGATCACAGCAACACGCCGTCGGTCGCTGACCCATACAAGAAATCTGCGCAAGACAATCACTGGCATTTTAAGAGTTCGACGACAGTGGCGGTTGCAGCCGTTGCGGTTGCATTGGTCGCCCTTATCGCGTCGCTAGGGGTTGGAGCCGCGATAATGTCTCATAAGAATAGATTGGAAGCCGCAGCGGGATTCCTGAGAACCGAGGGATACGTAGAAATGCTTGAAATACCAACACATGACGAACAAGAGTTATGTAATAACGTCAATTCATAACTACCTAATGCCTGTGAATCATCTTTTCGATTGCGCCATTCCTGCTATGGTGCTAATAAAAGCTGTGAACGGAATTAACCCTGCGCCAGTTGACTCAAAGCACTGTTTGCACTATTCATTTTGCATTCCTTGTTGTGCTACGTCAGTCTGACATGATGCGTCAAAGGTCGTGCCGGTCGCTGACGCACTCCTACGTCAACAGATCACAACGTGTGTGTAACGGACTTCAAGTTCCTTCTTTTTTAAATGATCTATACGATGTTAATAATGACTCGAGCGAATCAAAATTGACGGAGCAAAGCGTGAGACGCGTGAAGTAATTACATTAAAGTTTACGTGTGTAGTTGAAATTTGCCAGTTATCTCAAGATACAGTCGTATGACTTTAGGGTGCGTTTATGCTTGATTTTGAAGGAAGAATGAGCGATCTGAAACGCTCATCGTAAACGCTCATCGTAATCGCAGTTCCATGGTGTACTGTTTATGCTCACTTCTATGGCTCCTCCAGGCAAATCTGGCTGGGTGGCCTTCGGTGGCAATGCAGCTGGATTCGCAAACCTTCACTGCGCATGCTACGTAGATCCACTAGAGGTCAGTGCGTTGACCCCATTTAAACGCGTTTACAAATGATTGTGCGTTTATGCTTCCCAGAATCGCCGATTTTGCAGCATCGCCGATCGTAAACGCACCTTTTTGTGAGTTTACGATCGGCGATCGTGATCGCCGTTTTTCGGTGATTATACAAAAATGAAAAAAGAAAGCAACCGTGTTTTGAACTAAACGCGTAACAGATGCCTGATTCTGGCCAGAAAAACTTGAGCATAAACATACCCTAAGACAACCGTAGCTGATAGAACAAGGTGTACTCTTTCTAACAAATGCTGATGAATCGTCATAAATATTCGCATGCGCCAATTTTCCCTTAGATTTAAGTAAGACTTTTACATTATTTATTTGAGAAGTAAGCACTGTAATTTATTTCCTCATTTTCACGCCCTTCATATTTTGACCGACCTCTTTCGTTGTGCTTTGCGCTTACAAGTATAATAATGCAAAAACTTCAAAATTACAGGATTTTTTATATTCACATTTTGTACAGTGCAATTATAGGATGGTGTCGTATATTTCTAACATACTGTATCGAATATGTTATTATTTTTGTTAAGTCCTTCGACTTATCTCAGCCTCTCTCGATTTTCCTTTTAATTTGTATTGAACACAATCTACATGCTCATTAGACTGCTCTTATTTATACAAGGGAATCTACAATTTATAAGCTTAACTTTCGGCTAGATTTCACGACAAATGTGTTTGTCTAATTTCAGTTTAAATACCATGCAATTGTGTTTAAATCTACGTATGTTATTTTGACTGTATTATCACTTGCATGGCCTGTTATATTGTAGGTATTTTTACCCCTTTTGGAAGAACAATTTCATTCTTATTTTTTATTGGTTATGATTGATGAAATGAATGTGAATGTGAACTATGAAATAAACTAAACTGAAAGTGAAACTGAAGTACTTTTGTTACGATCAAGCCTGTCATAAGGGTGGTCTTTTTCTACTGGTCTTTAATCATAGGGTAAATGTCAATAAGTACAATAAAGAGGTTAGACAGGGCCCTCGGGAGGAACAACACTGATGCTGATGAGGCTTATTATAATTAATTATATATTATTTCCATCATTATTATCATCATTATCATTATTATCACTATTATCATTGTATAAGAAAAGCATACATTCTGTTCAATCATGACGCAGAGATTTATCACTAGTCTCATTCTTGAAAAGAAAAAAGGCCATTTTAACTATATTCACGACAATTTAGGTTAATTTTACAATAACAACAAAATATATATATATATATATTAATTATAGCTGGGTCGATATTGCGGTTTAGTTATTTAATCCCCAAACCGACTAGTCATTTTCCAATCCTAATTTGTATACTTTACACACATACAAAAACAAACAAACCAACAAAATCCTCATTCTCATTTTTCCGGCACTGCATTGGTTGTCATTGGAAAAAGTTTCAAGCACATGCAATATTACACGTCTATCTACTGCATGATGTACTGCGCAATGAGAATCCATTCTGCCTTGAAATGATGTAACTTATTATTGGCTCATTTCCTGTTCGTTATACATGAGCTCAATGCGGCTGTTGTACAAGACAACGAATAGTTTGGCAAGCATGACAGACTTCTGAGAATATGCATCTGATATAAAGAGCAAGTGATGAGAGAAATATTGTTACGGTTTAATGCTAAGAATGTCTAGTTTTGATTGAAAATGTCTTGCCTCGGAAACCAAACAACGTCTAGACTAGAGCTGCAGAATAATAGATCAAGAAAGAATGAAGGGGAGAGGGGAAATTACAAGACCCCACCCCCTTCTCCTCTCCCTCCCCAACCCCACTAAGGCTGTAGCCTTGACCGCGTATTCCACCCCTAATTCTTAATATCCACCCCCCCCCCTTCTTAATTAGAAGACACAAATGCCCCTCTCCGGTCATGGTTCACCAATGAGAGGTCCCAAATAAACATGACATTGCAGGTTATTCTTGTTGATACATTTTTATATGGACTATTTATTTCATAATATAGTTACAAAGAACTAAGACTAGCTGTACCTATCCTGGGGATACAACACACACAACAACATAACAAGAATGTCGAGGATGGTTTTTAAATCAAAATTTAAAGATATTGATCAAAATGTCAAAAACATTAACATGATTATTTTGTCGAATGAACTTCCCTCATACTTCTCTGTATCGGATTTGAAGCAAACATCTTCATACAAGTTAAACTGTATAGTCGGCTTAATGCCAAGTGAATAATTGACATAGTGATGATTCGGTGACATAATGTAGGCGTTTTTTGGCATACACCCAATGTCAGAGAGAGTGGAAATCTGGCACTTGTCATCGGATTGTTAAATATACATGTACGTACACAGGCGCGGATCCAGGATTTACCAATAGGGGGGGGGGGGGCGGAAATCTGAAAATTGCACAGACCGTTTTTTCAACTCAACATACTTATACTGACAAGGTCATATTAGAAGCACCATATACTGGTACCTACAAGCAGGCACAATTTTGGAAAGGGGGCAGGCTCTTGTCACGTCTCTTGTCCGATATCAACATTCCCCGTTTTTAAGTTATACAATTTTTGACATTTTCATCGGGGGAGGGGGGGGTGAAGCCTCTTGCCCGAAAAAGTAATGTTCTGGTTTCACAATTCGGCTATTGAGCGAAGCGAGCGAGCAAAAATTTGAGCATAATATGTATTTTGTGAAAGTGTTATTTATCACCAAAATAAACGAGAAAAGATACTAAAAAATATCATATTCGAGCAGCTCGCTGTTCCCCTCCCCCTCCTTTGACCTTTCATTAATTATTAGAGAAATAAGACGAGTTGTTCCTTGTCTGAATTCAGTTCCCCCCTCAAGCTTTGACCTTTTATAGTTTAATTAAATGATTAGAGAAAGAAGATGATTCGTTGTTCCATCCTCGACTCTTAATCCTTGTCTGAATTCAGTCCCCCCCCCCCTCCCGCGCGAAGCGCAGAAGCCTTGACGTTTCATTAAATTATTAGAGAAAGAAGAGGATTCGTTGTACCATTTTCGACTCTTAATCCTTGTCTGAATTTAGTTTCCCCCTCCCGCGCAAAGCGCAGAAGCTTAACGTTTCATTAAATTATTAGAGAGAGAAGACGATTCGTTGTACCGTTCTCGACTCTTAATCCTTGTCTGTATTCAGTTTCCCCCCCCCCCTCCCGCGCGAAGCGCGGTAGCTTTGACGTTTCATTATATTATTAGAGAAAGAAGAGGATTCGTTGTACCATTCTCGACTCTTATTTCTTGACTGGATTCAATCCCCCCCACCCCCCCCCCCCTCCTGCGCGAAGCTCGAAAGCTTTGACTTTTATAGTAATGAAATTATTAGAGAAAGAAGATGATTAGTTTTTCCATCCTCAACTCTTAATCCTTGTCTGAATTCAGTCCCCCCCCCCCCTCCCACGCAAAGCGCGGACGCTTTGACGTTTCTTTAAATTATTAGAGAGAGAAGACGAGACGTTTTACCGTTCTCGACTCTTAATCCTTGTCTAAATTCAGTTTTCCCCCTCCTGCGGAAGCTTTGACGTTTCATTGAATTATTAGAGAAAGAAGACGATTCGTTGTACCATTCTCGACTCTTAATCCTAGTCTGAATTCAGTAGTCCCCCCCCCCCCTCTCCCGCGCGAAGCGCAGAAGCTTTGACATTTCATTAAATTATTAGAGAAAGAAGACGATTGTTTCCCGTTCTCGACTTGTCAGAATTTAAAAAAATATTTCTTTGTCTCCTCCTTCTTCTTCCTATGTACTCTTACTGCCCCTACCGCCCCTGGCTAAGCGCCTGCTTTAAAGGGAAAATGAAACTATCATGATTGTTATAGCACACAATTAGGTTAGTAGAAATGGAGAAAAAAAAAATATTACACCAACCGTCATATTATAGTTTTGTGTTATTAGGCGAGGGGCGTAGCGATCAAGCGAGATTTTGCAATTTTTAATGCTGAAATTATGCATTTTAGAAAATCCTTAAGCCCAATATGTACGTTCTTTCCGCTATATTTTGTTCTAGCTATATTTCTAAATTTCCTGGGGGACGTCGGGGGAAAATACATGACCGTGTGGGCTTGAGTCATCGGGGAGTGGACTTGGATGGTCTGCGCGTCCGTCTGGCTGTCCGTCTGGGCTGGAGTCTCCGGTTGCGGACTTGGGGGAGTTTCGAATCCATGAGTGGGGTGTGCTGTCGGCGAGACGCTGTGTGTGTCGCCGACGTAGGCGGCGTTGTAGTCTGCTGTCGTCTGCTGTGCATTGTAGCTGTGAGGCTGGCGGCTGCTTTGAGGGTTCGGCGCCTGGTGGTGGTTGATGTAGTCAACCTGTTCGAAACGTCAAGCCAATCCCGCCACTCATCCTCTCCAAGCGCTATAGTTCTCCTTAGAATTAAGCTTTAATAGAAAGATAACCAAGTCTTTTTCAAGACTTCACCAACAGTCCTTTTCAGGAATCCTCAATCCTCCCTCTCTCTCACATGGTGCACCCGCAAGCCTACTGTATATCGTTCAATATTGTCATAGCTCGAGCAATACACTCTTGTATCACACTCAAAGCCATCCAATATTATATAATTATCTTTTTTATGATCGAGGTATAGCCATGCATACTACATACTTCGTGGTTAAACAAGTAGTAAGAGAGGGAAAAGATGATCTGAAAAGATTTTGAGTAAATATTTAGAATGTCACAGAGGCCTGTCATCTTTTTCACCCTCCCCCCCCCCCCCAAAAAAAAAAGTTTTATTAAACGAAAAAAAGTCGTGTACCCGACGCGAAGACCCGAGCCTTGATGACCCGATTTTTCGAAGTAGGCGAGAGGTTCTTTGTTCATCTTTTTGGCGGTCCACACAAATAAAAAAATAAAAAAATAATAATAATTTTCGAAAAGTCATACAGTCCTATAAATAGAATGGGACGATCTCAGAGAGACGGTGTGGTTTCAAAATAGAGGGCAGGACCCTACCTCTGGTGCTTTTCAATCCTACTTTATAGCACAAAATACATTTCAGAGTGTGATGAAAAAAAGCCAAAAAAAAAACATATTCAGTGATGGCAACAATGCAAGTATCCAATCCAGAGGGGCAGGGGGCCCATTTTCGCCCCACCTCCCCGAAAAAAATCAGTAGTAAATGAATAAAAATTTGTTTCTCTTTTTTAACCAAAAAGAAAATAAAAAATGATAAAACCTGAATTGAATCACATAAAAATTATATTCCATTCAAAGAAAAAGGGGAATAACAGGAATTACTTTTTTCGGTGACAATATTTGTGGTGCAACACTGCGTCCCTGGCAAAGGCAGATGTTTAAAGTTGATACTCTAAGCAAATAAATGTCCCTTAATTTGTTACCTAAGGCAAGTATATGTTATTTTTAAGTTTTTCAATTACTTAGTATATCACAAAAAAATTCTGTCTACTCGAAATCCTCAATTGAATGTCTAAAATATCCGCCTCTCTTTGCATAGAAAATCAGTCACGACGCTGGTCTACTATTTATGACCTCACGTCCGGGAGAGAGTATATTCACGTACCCGGATGTTCCATAGCAAACATATGCAGAGTGATACGATTTTCTGCATATTTTTGTTTCAAAGGCTGAAAAGTCTAATAAATCATAATTCTATGTACAATTCTTTACCTTCCCCTAGTACTTCATAGTATTAATATCAATTCCCCTTTTAAAAATTATGACATGTACATGCCAACGATGTGCTATTAGTCGATATTTTCACCATGTAATTTTTGTTTTGGTGTTGAAATCGGCCCAGGCACGGAGTGAACAGTAGCTGTCTACCCATGCACAGTTCGTTACCATACACTACAGCGATCTCCTGATGGTTTCTTCTTCCTTTTTCCCATGTCTTTCGCCTTCCTTGGCCCTGAACATCCTTCATCTACCAATTCTGACACCGGTAGTCAGGAGCTAGTCTTTGTTAGTTGTTTTTCTTAGCTGGCAACGTTGCTTTCATTCTCTTGCAATTGCCGATAAACAAACTAGCGCACGTACGTTCCATCACAAGCAAGCAGCGCCTAGAGCAGCGGCTTGGTCTTACCTCCCGATTCTACTCGCTCCACGAACGTTCATGCAAGAGCCGCATCACTCGCCAAAATATTATAGAGGAAGCGCGCTTGCATGATCTCGTTCAAGTTTGATATTTTACAACATAAAATGTTTAACTGGTACTGTATCCTTTTTTGAGGCAGTCACACACATCTATGATAAGTACTATCATAGTTCTAGACCTATTCGTTTTACAAAACTGCTCATGTTCATCTGATGACAATATAATGCATCCGCCTATTCATAAGTGCACGATTTAACTTTAATTCCTAAGCAGTAAAAGTCGTCTTAAATCTCTACCAAATAGGTGAATATGAGGATATAAAAAGAAATCAGCGACTGGAAAATGTTGCTTCGTTATTCTTCATTCAAATGAAAACAGAAAATCCATCAAAATATACTCCTTAACAACAACAAATCTAAGCTCTGACAGGATAGCATTTACGTAGGGATATCACTGCCATTCACTCTCACTGAGCCCATGACTCCCGTTCGTGACGTCACGGATAGAGGCCCGACTCTACGTGCACTTCCGGGTTTTAGACTTAGATATTTTGGTAGAGTTTACTCGAATAAATTCATTATTCTAAACTTGTTTTGTCGGGTGGACACCATTTGGTGTTATTATGGGGGTTAAAAGCTTTCTATTTATGTAATTATCTCAGTATTTGGGATTGTCTTAGAGTATCAACTTTAAAAAAAAAGTCATTCTTGTAATGTGAGGATTAAAGCAAACTGTACATTTACCAAAGCATTTTAAGCGTATGCTCCCCCCCCCTTTCACTCTCTCTCTCTCTCTCTCTCTCTCTGTCTGTCTCTCTCTCTCTCTCTCTCTCTATGTCGCTCTCTCTGTCTCTATGTCTGTATCTCTGTGTCTCTCTCTCTTTCTCTCTCCTTTTTTCTCTCTCTCTTCTCTTACTCACTATTTCTTTCCTTTGCATACTATCAACCTTGTCTCTAGCACGTCTCTCACGCTCCCCTTGTCCCCCTCTCCTCTCTTTCTCTCTTTCTCTCTCTCTCTCTCTCTCTCTATCTCTCTCTCACACACACACACACACATCTTGCATACTAATTATGCTCTCCCTCTATCGACTACACCTCTACACTTCTCTCACCGCATCCCTTGGCCTTGTTGTACTCTCTTTCTCTTTCTTTCTATCTATTTATCTCTCTCTCTATCTCTCTCTCTCTCTCTCTCTCTCTCTCTTTATCCATCCTCTTTCCTGTATCTCCCCTTCTCTCAATACTCAATTATTTCCTCTCCTTGTCCCCACATATGAAACTAGGAATATGACTATCATAATTAGTTTTGTCAAGGCTGCAATAACCATGATTAATTTCGCCCTTTTATCATTCTTATATAAAGTAGAAAATAAATTCTTTGAATCATTATTCGGAAGGGTGTGGGATTGACATACAACTGAGTATCACTATCACAATCTGACATAAACCTTCAAATGGCTTATTAATGAGACAAAGGTTATACAGAGGCACTGTGTAGTTTCTATTTAAGTACAGGAAGCTATATTAGTTGTGTTTATATTTGTGGTACACCAATACTTTCGTAACAGACTGAGAGTTACAAACGATTCCTTCCCTAATGAATATAACACGCAGTAGAGATAAGTGGCTTATCCGGGGGGGGGGGGGGGGGGGGGGGGGGGGGGGGGAAATCGCCACTATAATATTTTGTTTATTATTCAGAAATGGGTAACCTCATTATTCCCATTGTGTGTGTTTGCGCGCGCGTGTGTGTGTGTGCGTGTGTGTGTGCGTGTGTGTGTGCGTGGGTGTGTGTGTGTTTGTGTGTTTCAACTCTACGAAGAAAAACAAATGATGTACCTAATTTCACCCTTATCACAAACAATTTGTTAGTTTTGTGTCCACCAAAATACACTTCTTGGTCAATATGTCACTACCCCCTGTAATACAACTATATATTTTACTCTTTTTTCCCTCAATGGCCCATTTATTATCCCTGCTAAACTAATAAAAGCAAAACATCAGGGAATTACTGTCACAATGAGTAAGGTACATCTCCATAATACGGGTTTGCCTTTGATTTAGAAGTAAAGGGTGGTGTTTTACAGGTTTAAAATTAAAGTGGCGAAAAATAATGTTATGTTTGCATGGAAACTCTACTACATGAATTTACATTTATACTTGATACTATACATTAAAAAAAATAACTATCGGTCTCTTTAAAAAAAAACACTAAGATACTGATTTGATGGAATTAGGCCATTTTACTTGTTCTTGTTGTTCTTCTCCTTCTTCTTCTTATTCATATTTTTCTTCTTCCTATTTTTCTGTATTCAATCATATTAAATCGAGGAAGCTGTTCATGACGAACCTTGCCGGCAACTCTTGAAAATAATACCTTGACTTCCACTCTGTTCTCAGGGTTTGCATACATCCTAATGGCATGTTTCGCATAAATACCATCTTGCAACCACGACTTGGGGGTCTTTTCGTTCCTAATCTTAATCCTAATCCTTATTCTAATAAAACACGAAGAAGATGCGATTCTAGAGAATATGTTGAGATGGAGGGGGGGGGGCTTGAGGGTTTTTGCATTCACTTTCTATATGTGACTCAGTAAGATCCATTCACTCATGGACAAAATGAGGGGGGAGGGGCTTGAATTTGTGTACGTGTTTGTATTTGGGGGACGGGCTCGGACCCTCCCCGCCCTCCCCGCCACCCTCATTTCTTGAACAGCTAATGTCAGTAGGCCTACCGCTTTTCTTTTCGCACATGCTCTTCACATACTTAGGAAATAATGCTCGTGAGAGTAGAAAACATTTCTCTATAAACAGGTAGTCGCTAAAGCAGGTTTCACTGTACTAGAGCAATATTGTTTCATGACCACAAAGACGCAGGTTCGAATCCAAGATGATGCACTATAGTGCGTCCAATGGACGATTGCAAGTTGGACGGATTTGACTGAAGGGCGAGTGACACCTTTAAATTATACTGTGTACGTGTTGTAAATCACACGTTTGGTGCAATGTTTTCATTTTCGTTTTATTCACTAATTTATATTATTTACAGGAACATATTTCACTTTCACTGGTCTCTCATCACCTATTTCACTTTCATCTACATATGAATTACTTTATCATGTGAAATAAAGCCGTTGCGGTTTACCCTCTCCCCCCCCCCCCCCCCTTCTCTCTCTCTCTCTCTCTTTTGTCTTTCTTCTCCCACTCCCTCCCTCCCTCCCACCTCGCTTCCCATTATAATTATATATAGACCTTCTCTGGTTGGCATTTTGTTGATATTTCGTCACGTTTCTGTTGTCTTACTATTCATTAATGCTATGTATCTAATTTGTATTATCTTGTTACAATGGCAGTATTTATTATCGTTATTGTTTGTCTTTTTGTATGTATTTGCTCATTTGTTAATATAATATAATATCCCCGTCACAAGCTCTGTCTCTCTGTCTCTTTCTCTCTCTCTCTCTCTTTCCCTCCTTCTCTCTCCCATTCCGTACCAAACTAGTTTCGACAGGGGCGGATCCAGCCGGCGGCAAAGAAGGGGGCCGAAGAGGGGGCCCAATTCGTGAGAAAATATTTAGCGGCGAATAAGCGGGGTCGGGGCAATGAGCCCCAATTTTTGTTTTGCTCAACGGGGGTGGGGGGGGGGGTAGTGACTACTATTGTTTTTACTCAACATCCCCCTCCCCCCCCCCCCCCCCCTTGAGCAAAAAAAAGGAAATTGTGGTAACCATCTTTTTACCCTTCTTTTTTTGCCAGGGATGGGGGCCCGTGCCTCCTGCCCCTTGATCCGCCACTGAGTTCCGGTCAATATCATGATTTTGCCACACATGATACATCTGCCAAAATTACAACAGGTATATATAAGCAGTAACAGCAGCAGATTTAGGGAAATTCCCTTAATCATTAAGACATACTCACGGAAATGTATAGGGGTCAGGGAAGAAGGATATGAAGAAAACAAAAGTCACGCAACCCTTAAAAACTCGCTACTAGGAATGGGATCGATGAATATGACACTTTTATTTTCATAAATGTTAATGAAAACAATAAACATGATATCGGATGTACCACTTTCAATCATTACAAGGAAGTAACTCGCTGACTTCATGACATGGATCGGGGATCGGGTCAGGGCGGATCCAGGACTTTGAGTGGTGGAGGGGGAAACAAAATCAAACAAATCTCTGACAAGCGAAATAATGCTATAACTGCTACGAGTACTACTAATGCCACTTCTGCTACTACTACTACTACTACTACTACTACTACTTCTACTCCTAATACTTCTTCTACTACTACTACTACTACTACTACCCTACTACTTCTTCTACTACTACTAATACTACTACTACTCTAAAACTACTACTAATGATAATAATGACAATCATAATAACAACAACAATAGTTATGATGATGATAAGATGAAATATACGACTAAATAAATTACCAATTTTTATCCAAAATAATTTTCACTGGTTTACCTGAATTTTGGGGGGTTTTAAAGTTGAGGAGCACCAAAATATAATCACGTGACACGATTGTATTGTATGTTCAGTCAAACCTGCTTTACTGACCACCCGTACATAAAGACCACTTTTCATGTTTCCCTTGAGTGGTCTTCATTATACAGGTTTCAATTTACTTAATTTATGCAAATCTGACTTCCAAAAGGCGGGACTGGTTGGATGTGCCCCTGCTCTTAAATCCGCCGTATGGCTCGTATAATATTTCCTCTATAGGCTAACCAATTAAGATGCAAATAATACACAGCAGTGAGAGCATTAGTAAGAATTATCCACACAAGGTACCTTTAATTTGGAACAGTCGACACGGAGGAGGGTGTTTGGACTGTTTCGAAGGTACCGAGAGTGGGTAATTTTACTAATGCCCGAACAAAATGATGTGTATTATTTTATTTATAAGATGATGTTTTATTAGTTTTATTAAATGATTTGTTTATAACATGATTTTACTCATGATCGGTCATTAGTATTTGTTAATGACCGGTCATTGGTAAAACTACGTGTTGGGCAAACTAAATGCCTGGTCACGTGTACGCTCTCAACCAATCATTTTATTAGGATCCGCTTCATCATCTTATAACACGTATTAACATAATTAACCTGACTTTGAATTAGATCCCTTTTCTGCAGGTAAACTAATAGATGTGTCGTTGCATAATAATTTAACTTTCATTTCACTCATCCAAAAAGCGCATTGCTAATAATTTTTGAAAGTGAAACCCAGTATCTTGAAGTGATCGGTCGTTAACAAAGGCATGTCATGTGGTACTGGAGCTGTATTTCCCCTTTTACTTGTTTGTAATTAATGCGAGGAAATTATCCTCACAAAAAACCAATCGTGAGCTTATGAAACTTGATCATCGTTTCTTTTCTCGTCGGATTATTCATCGTTAACTTTGTCATACTTGGCTCATTGTCTTGTTATCATTAGGCATAATTATATGCGGCCAACACGCATTGCTCCACTTTGTTATTTTTAACCGGTGCTTGAGCTGAAGTTTACTCGTCTACAATATCATCATTTCAAAATTCAAACGGATAATATTTAGTTCAAATAGCAGTTAGTCGTTCAGGTACTCGTAAAGCGAATGGTTGCAAACTAACACCAATATGTTTACGTCAATCTTCCCAACAACCTTCGCAGACGCGACGATCGAGATGGTTACCGCGTCGAATGAGAGCGCCGAGAAGGTCCCCCACGCGTCAAACTCCACCGCGGTCATCGTGGAATCCACCACGCTCGCCGCCATCATGGCAGGCACCATCTTAGCCAATCTGGTTGCCATGGTTACCATCTTCCGTGTGCCGATGCTGAGGAAAAATCCGCATAACATCTTGATCATCAATCTGACGGTGGACGATCTCGGGGTCGCTTTGACGATCATGGTCTTCTCGATGATCTCCGTATTCGATGATGGCCGACTCTTGAGGACACATCCTATCTTGTGCAATGTAAGTAATGATAATGATGATGACGATGATGATGATGATGATGGCTATTGTGATTATGATCATAATCATGACTGCTTAAATGATGATGAAGATGAGTGACAGTAATGATAATGATGTTGATAGTGATGCTGATGATGATATTAATATCGATGATGAATAATTATGTTAATAAAGAGGAGAAGGAAGAGGATTTTGAAGGTATAAAACTAAAAGCCGACAATCATTAGGGTGTCCAACCAACTTTGATTTATACAGACCTTGAAAACTAAAGTAATGACATTATTTGAGAGGGCTGAGGAGAGACCACTTTTGCAAAATGGAAGATTAATACATTAACACTATAAAGGTTATTACAATGCAGGATGATTTGAAATAGTATTAACCTTTAATTTTTAATTTTTGTTGTTGCTGAAAATAGGGCACTCGTGTCCTTTTGAATTGTGCCGAACCATGCCGAACTGAGGCGTTGTTCGGTCTGTTCATGGTTATGATAAGGCCAAATATTAAATATTTTAAAAATGGTTTGACACAGGTCAAAGTTACCCTCCTGTGGGAAAACGTTTCATCCATTATGCTAAGCAAATCAAGAATTAAAGGATGAACAAAAATCGAATGTTGATATCAGGGGAGTATTTCACAAAGACTAAGATCACTTTAAGTTGGACTTAAATATGGCAGGCCGTTTGCTCTCACCATTATGATCTTTAGATAATATTTTTTCCTTCAATAATATATTATCAAAAAATATAAATTCTGTAGATTAAATTTTGTGACCATGATTGTGTACGTCCCTTGAGAAACATAGTTAAGTCCAACTTAAAGTCGATCTTAGTCTTTGTGAAACAACTCCCAGGTGGAAAAATAACAACCATTAAGACAGAATTACTTGAACATTACAATGTTAATACTTTAGTTATGTTTATAATATGATATCAAGACTATTACTTCATTAAGCCTGATCTCAGTGTAGCACTATCAGACAATACATCTAATATTACAATCATGTGTCCATGATTGTAATATTAGATGTAGTGTCTGATGAAAACTAATATTCTGTTTCCGCATGCTAATGTTTTCGTTAGTTTAGAATACATGGAATATTGACTAGTGGTGTCAGTTATGCTCGAGGATCTTACGCTTGCTCTCTCTCTCCCTCTCTCTCTCTCTCTCTCTCTCTCTCTCCCCTCACTATCCCCTCTCGCTCTCTCTCTCTCTCTCTCTCTCTCTCTTATGTTCTCTTCTGCTGTGTTTATCTCTCTTTCTTTCTTTCTCGAGATCTATATGCCTATATCTTTCTCTCTTTCAGTTCCAAGTGCACCTCTGCTCTCTCTCTCTCCAGTAGTGCACCATGCTATATCTACCTAATTATCTCCCTCCCTCTCTCTCTCTCTCCTTTTAATATTGTTATATTTTTACAACAACAAATAATGATTGGACAAGGATTTTATTTTCTTTGCCCTTTCTCCAGTTCAACGGATTCTGCACTGTATTATTCTCCGCCTCCAGTTTCGCTACGATCACTTGCATAGCGATCGATCGCTACCTGTCTGTCGTCTGGTCGACACGCTTCCCGCCAAGTCACAGCCGCGCATGCGTAATGGTAGTTGGCATTTGGGTTTTCTCTGCATCATACGCAACCCTGCCATTAGTCAACTTTCTTTCATCTTTCTCCTATCTGGACGCCACTCATCACTGCTCGCCCGTTTGGGATAACTGTTTCTTCTATGTTGTCGGCTTCATGACCAATTACGTCATCACCATACCCATCATGTTTATTTGCTACCTTTTTGTCTTCCGGATCATTTGGAAGAAAGAGAAGAAATTGAGTAAATACCGAGCTGCAGCTATGAATCTCACCTATAGCCAGGTAAGTCAATAAAGTTCTACAAAGCTCCGTAAGCTGGGCTTCACAGACATTTCTATACTTTCTTAAATCAGTTCTTCCCGAATAGATGATACGGGCGAGAAGATTAAATCATTAAAGGATAGAGTGGTTAGATATATCCACAACGAGATTTCGTCATTTTGTCTTACAAATTAATGAACAACCGACACTAATACAGAAATTGTGGCAACGCCGCGCCGCCTTCATTAAAGTATTGATTTTATCCGTTGGTTAAACGAAATCGGAAACAGTATGCATCGTGTGAAAGAAAATATAATTTATTCAAGAGACTTTCGTAGGGCATGTCTTCTTCAGAGTTTTTCAAATCTTCATTATTACGCGATGCGAATTTCAACCAAAGGTTATCGAACATCTCAAATCTAACTTGTGATGAAAAGAAAGTAAATACATAGGCTTCATTCCTGCGATATCAACTAGATCTATATTGTCATGATCATTTATCATCTTTTTTTATCTTCTTATTTAGCAATCGTTTGATGACACAGTGATAGACTCGGAATCTAAAACAGGGCATTCCGTTTCCTTCGCGCCCTTTTCTCCATCTTCCGCGATGTTCACCTCTTCGGAAGATGGTAAAGATAGGAATGGGATCGCGAGGATCTCCATGTCCAAATCTATGCCACACCTGGACACCTTAGGATCTGCAGAATGTTCCTCTCTTGACTTTGCAACCCCTGATAGATGCACAGACTGTCAGCTCAGAGGATACAAGAACTGTGCTCGATGCAGATCGGCTCTGACTCAACAGATCCGCTGCTGTTCTACGACGAACAAGGAGAACGGACGAAGTAGCTCCGTTCAACGATCAAAAAGCACAATCACGCCTTCGCAGACCAACTCGGGGCGACGTCAGTCTCGTGTACGGAGCTCCTCGAATGACAGGACGCTTGACAAAACTGACGTCGGGGTCAGTAAACGGAGGAAGGCTTCAAAGAGTCTTGACCGATCGGCATCCTTCTTTTCATTGTCTAGTATCAGGCGGAAGTCGTTCGGGTTGAAGGGAAATACGACAAAAAAGGCGAACAAGGAACAGCGGAAGATGTATGCCAAACGTATGAGGAAACTCCGGGCGGACAAACAAGTTGCCCTAACAGGTGAGTTTAAGATATTCAATAAAAAGATGGTAATTTCGTCTCCGAAACAAGATATTGAAACACTAACTCACATGACAAATGCATCATGATTGTTTTTTCGGACCATTCTTATCCTGCCAAGATAATTTTGTTATGCCTTGTTTATTACATAATGTAAAGCTTGATGAATAAAATCAACCAATCAGGTCGAATCTAAAACAGCATTATTGAAGCTAAATTAAGTCCGATCTTCGGGATAGCCGGCCCGTGAAAAGGGTAGTGGTGGGATGGGTGGGACTGGTATAACTAAGTAGGCTACACGTATAAAACCTATACAAGTTCCGTTGAGTACACCCTCTCCTTATTATCGAATATCTCTCAAACAAGGAGTAACAAAAACGCTCCTCACTATTTTTACAAAGTGTATTTTATCTGTGCTAACCCTAATCCTTATCTTCTATATTACAGGATCTTTCCTGATTCTATCGAGTCTACTCTGTTGGTTACCTTACGCCATCACACGCTCCTGTTTCTTCCCTGTTCATACCAAGCACTGGATCGACATCACCGCCATGTGGATCTCCTTCGTCAACGCTTTCCTCGACCCAGTCATCTACGCCTTCATGAACCGGCGAGTCAAGGGGAAGATAAGTGACGACTTCATGGCTATTCGGCGGTATTTCCGGTTCTGCCGTGGTAGTGGTTCAAAAGAAGTTGACAAGTAAATATCATCGAAGGCCATTTACATCATCATCAGAAGCAACAGCATCATTTGCGTATTATGCCTCGGTGAGTGGAGGCTAAATATTGAGGGAGAACTTCAGGGCGATCATCGGTTTAAGTTTTGTTGTGGTGGTGGTCACTGTCGTCGGGATCATCAGGAGCAGCATCATCTTCGTCGTTTTCGCCTATTTATAGGGAGACTTTCAGCAGTACCGCCAGGTTGCTAAAGCGTTGGTTTAGCGGAAGACGGAAGGGAAGACGAGTATTAAGTTCAAGGTCATTGTCGATATCACTATAGAAGTAGCAACATCTTCATCGTTAATTTTACACCTTCACGATTTTGCGAGTCAAGCCGTGGTGATTACTTTGGGGCCTTTTCAGAGAATTATCTTTCTTTCTCCTGTGGTTTTCAGGGGACGGGAAGAGAGAGAGAATGCGATTATCTTTCAGTGAAACTGTCCTCACAGACTGATAATCATCGACAACTATTCTAATCCGTACTTACAATTGCATTTTGCCATCCTATCAATCATTCTCTCCCTCTCTCGTTATTCCTCTTACACTTCTTGCCCCATGTATATTAAGTTACATTCTGTCATCATCCCCTTCATTTTTGTCCCTTTCTTTGACATCACCATCTGAATAATTTATACACTCTCTCATTAATACAGGTCCTACAATGTCTTGTAACCTGCAAGTATATTATACAAGCACAATTGTAAACTGTACATTTTTGTGCACAAAGACTTTGACCCAAACAAATGTCTAAACTGACAATAATCGAATTATTATTCATTCTATATTTTTCCAGTCACCAATACAATATATATGATAGTGCAAAAATAAAAGATTACACAGTATTTTCTTCGCACTCGACATGGCATCATGCATATATTAAACTCATTGAAAAGCGCAACATAACGGAACCTTGTTTACAACTTGTTATTATACTGTGACAACTGTGTGGACTTTGCAAACTTAAAGGCCAAGTCCACTCGAAACAAAATTTGCTTTTAATAGATGCAGAAAAACAAGAGAAACATAGCAAACAAAATTGAGTAAAACCGGGTAACTAATGAGGAAGTTATGAATTTATTTTGAAGTATGAAAAACTGTGGAACTTAGAAAATCACTACAAAAAATTCCCAATTTGGTTATCAGTTTGTGATGTCATTGCCTCACTATTTATCACTTGCTTTATGTATTTTTATCCCATTATTTTCCCTTTTTATCCCCCAAAACTTGAATTCCCTATGCCATTGCCAGGGTTATATGATTTGTATCATATTGCGTGCATGACATTTCACAAAATCTTTTATGAACTTTGAAGAATTGATAATATTTTCTAAATCATAATCATTCATTTTTATATAAATAGTTAATCAAAATTCAAATTTTCAATGATTTAACTGAACAAAATTACTCTTTGTTAGTGCATCCACACAAAAACATGTTACTATCAATATAACTTGGAAACTGGTGTGAGAAAACAAGATTATATTTATATTATCAATATAAAGAAAACAATGAGTGGATGTAGTGGCAATGACGTCACAGACTCATGAGTGAGTTGCCAATTTGTCTCGTGATTTTCAAAGTTGTTCATGTCATTAAAAATTCATAACTTTCTTATTAATTATTCGATTTTGCTCAATTTGTTTTCATTGGTCTGTCTGATTTTCTGCTTCTATTGAAAGTAAATTATTTTTGGAGTGGACTTGTCCTTTAAAGGCACACTGTCCTACTTGTAGCTACTTGCTCCCTCTATATAGAAAACTTCCCCAATCGGTGCCTGTTGGTCCCCCATGATCCTCTTTTTCTTATGTTAAATGAGAGCTGAGTTAATGAGATAGCCACCTGTCACAGTGACCTCGCTGGCTCGCTGTGTGGTCTAATTCCTTCTTGCCCAGTAGTGGTGACGGTCTTTAATGTTTCCACAAAATAAACATGTACCATGAATAGGAATAAGAGTTTGTCAGATATGAGACCATCGCATTGAACTTAAATGGCCTGCATTATTTTGCTCTTCCTGAACACTCCGAGGAGGTAAGAGAAACTGAAATCCTTTAAATAAATATTGAGAGCAAAAAATCGTTCAGCCTAGCAAACAATACATACTAAGATAATGACGAGAGCATCACTTGTATTTTAAGAGGTATTAATTACGATCATACTTAATACCATAATACTGCAAAATACACTCTACCTAATACCTATACATGTATTTCATGTCAAAGACATTCTCTTAACGGGGAACAATTTGTATATGCACACTTGTGAGAAGAAAACCCTGTTGTTTGTGGGGGCTTTACTGGTTAGAACATCAATATATTTTATTTACTCCACGAATGAAAGAATGCAATGGGACAGAAATATTTTCATTATTATTAGTTTTACTATTGTATTTATTACTATCATTATTACTATTATTATTACTATTACTATTATTATTGTCATTATCATTATCATTATCATTATCACTACTCTTCTCTCAGTATAACTGATTACCGCAGGGGTGTGCAGGTGGACCAATACATCCAAGGTCTTTATCAAATGTTCGACTTTAAAATTTCAAACATATCATCCACACTTGCGTCCATGAATTTGAATTCAAAGCATAAGAAATGTTGATTGTAAACCTAATTGCAAATTTGAAAACCTGGAAAATATAGGTATGATTGTGGTCTTTTAAAAAAACCACTTGTTATTTCAGTGACTACCAAAACCCGTTTTTGTGTACCAAATAATGCACATTGTACAGTGTGTACAGTAAAAGGTGTAAAGTAATGTAGACATAATGCAGCAACTCATAATATGGAGTATAGGAACATATCTTTTTTGTACAAGAAAATGATTTCTTTGTACTTGTGCGTGTAATTTTACACATTGAGTTATCTGTCTGATTTATTATTATCATTAGCACGATTACTAATGCTCTCTTTATCAAGTGTATTGCAAATGATGGTAAGCGGGTCTTACTTTGTTCACAGCTAATTTATTGTTATAAAACTAGAAATTGAACCATTATAATTATTATCATGCACAAAACTATACATTCAATATCAAGAAATTGTTGTATTTTGTAATATATGTAAACTATTTAAAGATATTATCAATAGTGATGCTATTTTGTGCAGCAGCTTAAGTTATCTCTTAGATATACAACAATATAGATTTGCAAGTACACACACGTGTACATTTAGATATTATAGTTATATTGTAAAAGAAAATGTAAACTATTTTTATACACAAAGTAATTGGCAATTTGTCCAATGAGTTGAGAATTATATTGTTGCCCTTAGAGAGTTATTAAATTGTCAAACCTACTGTGTAAAGCCACAAAAACGTATCTATAACCCCATATATTAAAGAGAATTGTTTTGTTGTGTGTGTTTAGCACCAAGCACATAATACCCTGGTAGAAAGGATATCTACTAAAAAAATCTTTTAAAAAAAGTGGTCTGGAAATGATTTTTCATTACTATTTTTCACTGAGCTTGAAATATGGAACATGGAGAGAAGTAGGATGTTCTTCTCTTTTTAAAGGGATCGGGTAACTTTGCCTCAGATTCTATACAAAATCCTGGATTTTACTCATGCTGCAATCATAATTATAAACATTTAGGTTAGTCAGGAATCCTATGACTTTTACAAGCCGATCACCCGTCTGATTATCAAGGAATATATGATTGGACTGAATTCAAAATTTCAAAAACTGATTGGGGAAAATGAGTACGGTAAAGCGCAATTTTTTTAGGGCTCAATATTATACCATATCACAGACACTGATAACATGTAGGGCCGTGCATATCAGATTTGTAAAAGTAGAACCATTGTTAAACGATGCTATGTTGTTTCTGTCACAAAGCCAATGGGACTTGATTGCGTGTCAAAGCACTGGACAATTCAGATTGTTGCCAAAAAAAATAGTCCTAAGTTTATAATTATAGAAAATGAAGAAGACAAAATATGTAATTTCATTCCAATTATCTAAAGCATGAAAGATAAAAAATCAAGAAGATAATACCTCCACTGCAAATTCATAAGATAGATTAGCGAAACATAGTCGCACAACGAAATACATATTGTTGAATATCATCATTTTATCACATAGATGGAAAATCACAATAGGATATGGAGCCAGTAGAAATATTTCAGTAACGCTTGATTTTACCTAGAAGCTTTCATTCAGAGATGTCTAGAAAGAACTTTTCATCCTTAATCATCACTAACTGTTTGATAAGTCTTTTGCGTTTCAGACTTGTCTTTTCGTACTGCTACATTTCGCTAAGCTACCAAAGTATTCTATAAACATTGAAGGGTTACATTGTACCTCAAAAGCAGTGAAAGTTCATTATAACAAACAGAACCAACATGAATTTGTTATGAATTATATTCCCTCATAGCATGAAGAAAACAAAACATGATTATAATATATTTCATATAATAACAAATGGAGTCAAATTGATCAATTTTAGGGGAGCTCGTCGGCCTAACCTTTACCTCTTCTTGTCTCGGACATAGTGACCAAAGGTCAGGTCGTAGTTCTTGAACTCTGAGTACTGGCGATCATGGCGGGTGTAGCGGTCAAGGAGAGTCTCTTTGAGGGTGTCACGGCTTGACCGGCAGGCTGCTTGCTGTGGTCAGACAGAATGTGGAGAGAAAGAGTGACAGAGTGAGAGAGAGACAGACAGACAAACACAGAGAGAGAGAGACAGACAGGCAGAGAGAGAGAGAGACGGAGAGACAGACAGACACAGAAAGACAGACACACAGACAGAAATACAGACAGAGAGACAGAGAATGAGAGAGTTGGATGGGAGAGAGGATTAGAGAGTGGGTTTAACAGAAGGGGAGAGAGGGAAGGAGAAGAGAGAAAAATAAGTTATTATTGTTCAAAATATATAGTCTATAATCTATTATCTATCCTTGCAACTCAATACATGATTCAAATTCATGACCTCATCAATAAACTTTTTTTCCAAAGAATTTAATTTGACTTCCAGGGCCTTGACTACACTTTGAAGGAGAACATACTTTCAGAAGATATTAATCAATGGATGAAAAACAAAGCTTTTGTTTTACCCGCAATTTTTTTCTTGTCTTTTATTGTATTTCTCCTTTTAACTCATGACCTTTATTACTACAATATTTATAGAAAATTTAATTTGACTTCCAGGGATAGGACCCCACATTTTCTCATGACAAATCTACTTTCAAAAGCTTTTAGAAAGTACTTAGTAGGGCTATTAAAAAATTGTTTCAATGTATACACCCACAAAAAATAATGTATAATAAACAACTTTGAAGTGAATATCAATTATCATTTATCTTTCCTTTGGTTTTTCCTTGCCAGGATACTGGTCAGAAAATGAAACTGAGGAATCATATACGGAGTCATATTTTGGCCATTTCTTTGACATTAATGCATTTATAGATATTAATATATGTACATGTAAATGTTCGTATTTATTTTTCCCGTTGCCATGTTACTGGTCAGAAAACAAAACCGAGAAATCACATTTGAGGTTATATTCAGGCCATTTCTGTGTCATTAATGCATTATATACATCTGTACATGTCCAAAAGAAATTAAGGCACGTTCATATATTTTACATCTTACCTTATTATCAGTTGTTAGAGGGTGTAAGATAATGAAATCCATTAGGCAATGTGATTTAGGTATTGCTCTGAATATTATGGATTGAATAATCAATAAATGCCCACTTCCTTTTGTATATTGTCTGCTCAGAGCCAGAGGGGCACTAAGTAGGAGCTTGATAAACTAAAAGAGGTAATATTCTTCTCTGCTCAAAACGTCCAATATAGTCCAAGGTCAAGGAAATTAACAAGTAATGCGTACACAATTTTGTCAATGTTTGAAGTTAAAGGTAAAGACCAGTATTGGAAACGCCCCAATTTAAAAAAATCAAATGGAAACTCTTATTACCAATCATGTGAAAGAATATGTTTTGACTAATACATGATAACAATTTTGCCGGGAAACTGCCTACTAATTGATATATTTGGTAAATTAGTTTATCTATTGGGATGTGAGAGATAAGCGCATGTGTCCCGCACGTGTGCGTAGTCCCATATACATGTACATCTTTCTGTGTACAGTGCTTGTAACTTTACGAAGACTGGGCCAAATTTCCTATAATTTTGATGATTCCAGACCCTTGCAGTACACACCAATACTTATATGCTAGATGATCAACCTTTTCTGATCGATTCCACAACGTTTCTTTCACAATGCAAACGCATGACCATAACTGGTCTTTATCTTTAAAGGGAAAGTCCACCCCCCAAATAAGTTTGTTTCGATAGAGGCAGAATAATAAGAAAATCAGGTGAGTGAAAGTTTGAGCAAATTCTGAATGAAAATAAGAAAGTTATGAATTATTGAAGTTGTGATCAATCAAATACAAATTGGCAACTCTGTGACTTATCATACGAGCTCTCCTTCATTTGCTTTGTGCATAATATTCCATAAAATCATGTTTTCTTCGTTATTGATGACAGAATATATATTTGTTCCTTGCAGGGGGAGTATAGAAACATATTTGCAATTATTATATTTAGGGTGCATGTACATGTATGGTTGAAATTTTTCTTGAGGGAAAATGAAAATTTTAGATTTTTTTAGTACTGAGCAAATGGAAGTTGAGCTCGCATGATACGTCATAGAGTTGCCAATTTGTGTTTGATTGATCACAACTTCAAAAATCCTAACTTCCTTATTTTTAATCGGAATTTGCTCAAACTTTCACTGACTTGTTTCTCTCATTTTTCTACTCCTATTAAAACTAACTTATTTTGGGGGTGGACTTTCCCTTTCATACCAAAGTTTGTGAAATATGAACTTATTTCTTTGTTAGGGAAATTCATCAAAGAATTTCAATAAAAAGAAATTATTCTACATTAAACAATTTGGAGTTTTGGACATCACACTTGATAACGTTCTGTTAAAAGGGACAAGTTAACATTGTTCAGATGAGAGAAAATGGTGCTAAGGTAGTGACTTCAATGTTGGATGTACAATTAAAGATAATCTGAAAGTTTGAGTGAAAACAGACCATTATTAGTGATGAAAACTGGGAAAAACTGGTGTGATCGATGCCTTAATTCTCCCAACTATATTATTACAATTTAATTACATTTTAGGTGAATGTAGATTGTCTCAAAGCGATGAATCAGCTCTATATACCATTCCAGATATTTGAGTGTTGAGAGATTTTTTAAAGCCTGTCTTATGTCTTATTTTCATGGAAAAACGGTTGGGAAAATTCAAAAATGGTTAGGAGAATTTACTGTTAGAGGGTTTGGCACAGTGACGTCTTCAAAGAAAACCATCAATATCTACAGTGTATGTAGTTTGAGAATTTTGTCAGGATATTTTGCAAGTTAGAGGGTAAGTACAGTAAAAGGAATATAATAAGTAACATTTCATACAAAAATTACAGTTTTTTTCATTAATCTTCGACATTAATTATTACCGAGTCACTTAAAGTAATTCTGCTATGACAAATCCGGAAAAGAATCTCTCTACGGTAGTGTATGTAATATGATAAGATAATATAAGATGCACATATATCCTAATCTCTGCCAAAAAAAACAACAACAAAAACGCAATGATATGAATATAGTTTCAAATGGCGTGGATATTGCAAAATGACACGTGCATTATACTGTTTGACTGTGCTTGTGCGATGTCATTCAAAGAGAGGCCTCCATTACTGTGCCACTCTTGCCATTTTGATTAGTGCTGTAACATCACGGACATCTCCAATTCCGTTTAACCGCCAGTCAAAACCGGACGGTTTTCGGTTAAATGATTTATAAGAAAAAATGATTAAGAAAAAAAAAATATTTAAAAAAAAAAATTATTTTAAAAAAAAAAAAAAAAAAAAAAAAATTATCGTGTAAAAAAGCGGGAAGGACTTTCATTTAACTGCGAGGTGCATTTGAAGGCGCCGATTTGTGCTTGTGAACTTGTCACAAATAATAGTAACAATGTCGTTTTAGAAGAATGTGTAAGATCATTAATGTAAATTAAAAACAGTTAGAGGATCTAGGATAGAACCTTGAGGTACGCCGTGTGTTGGATGAATTATTACTATAAACAACATATTGAGATCTATTACAAAGATTACTTTCAAACCAAGATGACAGACGAATTGGAGTGTTGTTCTAGTTTCCGAGTGGTGAGTCAACACACAGATTACTGAGCTGGGAGACATTGCCAGGCATAGTGCCAGGTGGAGAGGCATAAATCGAAACTTCAAACAAAAAAAATTATTAAAAAAAAAAAAAAACGGGAAAACGAAACCGTCCAATTGAAAACGGAATCCGCCATGGGCGGTCGGATACCGGACGGTTAAACGTTTGACTACAGCACTAATTTTGATCAGGCTTATTGCTTATTTCTTGATTTTTTATTCATACTCATCTATTCATATTTTATTGTTATAAAACAAATAAATCATAATTTAAAGCTCATGCATGAGTGATAGGCACTGCATTTGGTTAAGTCCCATTGAGCTTGATAATGAACCCCAAAAGTCTCATTCATTATCCGATTGTAACTTAACCTGCGTGCAGTGCATGCACTCGCAAACATGAAAGTAATTGTATAGTAATGATTTATTGTTTTATAACAATAAATTATGAATAGATGAATATGATCAAAAATCAAGAAATAAGAAACAAGCCTGATCAATGGAGGCGTGATGGCTCAGCTGTAGAGCAGTGATCTCGTAACCTGGAGGCCCTAGGTTCAAAACCAAGTCAACGCGCTAGTGCCCTTTGGTAAGGCGTTAATCCTCATTATCAAGTCCCTCAGAGAAGACTTAAAGCCGTCGGTCCCCTGGTTGCTTACTTACAAGCATGCACGTGATAGCAGTCAGGTAAAACACACATACAAACAAACAAACTAATTACCTCATTGGTGAACAGAGTCATGACAAACTTGCCGGGTCTAAAGGTAGAGAGGATCCGATCTACAAGGCTACTGTAATCCTCCTGGAAAATATCATTCAATACAAATCCTATTAAACTTCTGATTGCCAGGGTAAGAAAAAAATTGTTACATGAAAATCCATTCCAATCAAATCAATTTTTTTTTTAATGTAGCCCCTTTTCTTTGCAGTTACACAGCCCAATCAATACACATCGCCCCACATGTTTGAGCCACTTTATATAAACAAAGACATAACACTTCAAAATATGAGGACAGGGATTTAATTATTACATGAATGAACATTATTCAGGTATCATGAGCAAAGAGTTAAATGAACTGCATACCAGCTTAAGCTTTTCAGTGGAAAAGCTGGCAAATCTCGCCTAAATAACTGTGTTGGATTGTTTGCATGTTTGCTTGAACTACAGCTTTCTTCCACAAGTAACATTTACCTCTATCATGAAGTTGGCATCAATGGGAGATATGTCATGCCCAATTTATCAAATGCAACAAAGTATTTCATGTCAAGATTAAAGTCCTGTATTATCCAAAAGTGTGGTCTTTCTGATAACTATTCATAAATGCGATGGCCCAGTACTGGGGAAAGGTTAATTGGTACCAACAAGCACTAAACGAAGTCATTTGGAGACAGCATGCCTTCATCCTGTAGTGGATCGACAATGGCTGAAAAAGTAAGTAAGTAAAGTGGTGGCCCAGAGAAGGGTAAAACAGATTTAACCGTCGAAACCGATGCATGGCCTATTTTTTTTAACAGAAACGAAGGTAAAAGAAATACCAATTTACCATGGAAGCATTTGTCTCAAAGCTGACGTAAGAGAACTCCTTCTCTGGTGTAACATGGATAGTAACATAGCCATCCTGAGGGGGGGGGGGGGGGGGGAAATAAAGAAAAATTATGGTTGATTTGCTTTTCATTGTATGCATATCCAATACATATCCACTAACACAGTTAAATGTTTGACATCCCCCTTTACCTCAAATAAACAATTAGTCGAACAAAGTAACTGTGTCAGCAAGGCTTTTTACTTTGTTAGGATGTTCATGAACATCATTCAATGCATTACATTCAATGTATTCTCAACATGTCTTCTGTAAAGTCATATTTTTACTTTTCATGAACAATAACATAGCAACTTTTGCTAGAGTGATGTGTTGCATCAAATATTTTACCCTCCAACATCCTTTTTTTAATGTGTTTGTTTGTTGTTGTTGTTTTAATTATACAAGGCCTGCCCACAAAAGTACGTGTCAGCAAGGGAAAAATGTACCAAACTGTAGACTGTCAAAGACATGAACCTAGACCTTGATATCATAGACATCCAAGGCCATTCTCTGTCAGTAATTGTAGCTGTACTTACATCCTTCAGCAATCCATTCATGGAGTAACCACACGGCTCAAAGACAAAGCCGTCTATCTTACAATCAGGCACAAGATCGGCTATACCACTCTCCTGTGTTTTCATGAGAGAGAGAGAGAGAGAGAGAAATGAATGGTATACCAGGATAGAGAGAGAGAGAGAGAATTAGCAAGACAAAGACGACAAAGAGAAAGAGAGAGAAAGATTAAACAGTGGAGAAGGTGAGAGGGAGAGAGAAAAAGACAAGAGGGGAAAAGAAACAAAATAGCCGGTCAAATACTGCAGAACAAAAATGGAATGTTAGCATTTATTCATGATAACAATCAAAAAGCACAAGGTAAATCATAATAAACCAAGCACTGAACAAATATTCAATAATTTGGCGCTACATATTGAAATTTATTAGCAGAACCTGCAGCCAGTTCATATAAACACATGTAGATATATACCGTATTTGCGGGCGATAAGGCCGCAGCGCCGTATTTTGACATTTAAACAAAAAAAATTGTCAAAGACAGGATTTGATCTCTTACGTATAAATGTTGATATGACTAAAACCATCGCCTTAGACCGCTCGGCCATCCCGCACTGATGCTAGCCCATGCAGTTTTCTGTGAGGTATACATATTGCGCCTCTCTCTTGTGTATTGAAATGGATTCAAAATAGCGACTTCGCGTGCTGGATGCTTCGCGGCAGCTCCGTTAAACAGGACCTTCTTTTACTTTTGCAATGCATTAATTGGCACAAACTTAGATCAAGATCTATCTGCAGATGTTGTTTTTGGAAGTTTATTTTCGTCTCCATGTCAACAATGCAAGATAAAATTGTCGGTAAGATGTGTGGAAATGTCCTGTACCATAGTAGTATAGTTATTGTACCGTTCCTAGTCCCATATGTGCAAATTCGTGCTGGTTTTGACTTACTTTTTTTTTTTTTTACTCTTTCGCCGCATAGGCCGCACCCCAACTTTTTGATATTTTCTCTTCCAAAAATACTGCGACCTTTACGCCGGCAAATACGGTAAACATTTCACCTTCATGTTTAGACTGACATCTGCCAGTAACTCATAATTACTGCGACAATCATGTCGGTCCAAAATAACTTTCTTATAAATAGATACCATTGATTGATTTAATAATAAGAATATTATATTTACAATAGATTGGAGGGTGTAGAATCACCCCATTAAACTAAAGCCTCGTCCAGATATCCTGGGGTAAACTCTGAATTTAAAAAAAATTGAATAATGACATCAGTATATGCTATGCTTCACATTTTAAAATCTTAAATGCAGAGCTTAGTAAATACGCTTAGGAACTTTGTTGCACTCAGTTGCAATTCATTTACAGGTTGGAAAGAAAAAAATAAGCCTTCAGTTGTATGACAAATAGGCTTTATGTAGAGCTTAGTTTTTTTCTCCTTATGTTAAAGTCATTAAATCTGACATTTTCATCATCCTCAGACTCTCCGAGAGAAAAAGGAGACAAAAAGGGGGTATTTCTTGATGGACCTACGGGATCGCTGTGTGCAGACTTAGTACACCCATTAATGGCATTTCCATTAAAGCGATCCAGTGACTTTGTCTCAGATTCTGAAACAAAATCCTGGATTTAGCTCATGCTGCAATGATAATTATAAACCTTTAGGTCAGTCAGGAACCCCATGACTTTTACAAGCCGATCGCCTGTCTGATTATCAAGATATTTATGGTTGGAAATCAAAACCAAATTTGGCGTTTTCCTAACAATACAGTTTATTGGAGAAAATGAGTATTGTAAAACCGGTCACTCAAAGATTTTTATTTCTTTGAGGAACTTTATGATCATTTTGAAGCTAATTTTTGTTAGGGCTTCAATATTACACCATTCACAGACACTGATAACATGTTGAGCCGTGCATCTCAGATTTAACATTGTTCAACGATGCCTTTAACCCTACGTTAACTGGGGGGGGGGGGGTCAAATTACCATAGTATTCTATACACTTCACTTGACATGCATGCACATTTTCGCGGCGATCGGCGGTGAAATGGCTGAGATCTTAGGGGGGGGGGGTCAACCCCCCCCCCCCCCCCCAGTAAAAAAAGTGGTCTAAAATAGCCCAGTTAAAATAGGGTTAAGGCCATGTCCCTGGTAAGCTCATGCCACTCCCCTCGAACTCCAACTCCAATTGTCTTACCTTGGTGACATCCTCTGACTTGCGTCCCGTGGTGTTCTGAAAGTGGGCCATGACCTCATCGTCTAGGTCAGTCATTATCATGTAGGCCAAAGGTCAAGGAAACTCTAATTGTTTTTGTTACAGACGTGTTTCAATCAGATATCATTATTTACGTCTAGGGACTGACCATTAACGTCACCATCCAAAAGACGCGACTCAGTTTTGAACCGGGATCGTCTGAGCCAGTTTGTAGGCAAACACAGAGAGCTAGCTGACCAAGGAATATCAAATAGAAAATAGAAATCCCAACTTGAGAACTATTCTTTTTCTTATTTTCCTAATATTTTTCAATAAAAATAAAAATATTATTTCCGGTAATCAAGCAAATAAAGTATCATTTAAATATCTATCTATCATTTTAATCTGTTGACCATTCTCCGTTTCCCAACACTTATCTTGATCAGCCATTCATTCCACTGTCATTCATTATCACTTTTCATTTTTCTAAGGAAAATAAAATGTACATGAAATACTTTAGAGTACACTTATTTTCGCACAACAGCTTGTTCACCTTCTGTAAAGATTGAAAGTTTGTATGCATATTTAAACATGAACAACATACAAAGATGACACATACAGGCATTTCTATTAGGTAACAGAATTCATGTTTCCTCTGATCTGTTACACTGAGAGTTTTAACTATGAACATGGTTGGTGTGGAGACCCGTATGGACATTCATTCATTAAACAGTGATGACCTGGGTAGTGTTTCACAAAGACTAAGATCGACTTAAGTTGGACTTCAACTATGGCAGGCCATTCATGCCACTGGTTGCTCTCACCATTGGTCTTTCAATTATGATATTTAGTAATATTTTTTCCTTCAATAATAAACCATGTAAATGTAAATTCTGTAGATTTGCGACCACGATTTGTACATCCATTGAGAAACCAATGCCTGGGGGTGTTTCATAAAGCTGTTCATGAAGGTACGCATGGCTTTACGAACGACTTGTATATGAAAAGCCAGATGGGATGCTCAATCAATATAAAATACATCAACTTAAGTTGAACTGTGCAGATGTAGATTAACATTCTTATGATAACAAACATTTTTAATGCAAAGTATATTTTTTGCCATAATTTAATTGAGGTTATTGAAAATATCAGAAAAAAACTTTGGGCATCCTATCTGGCACTTCATATACAAGTCGTTCGTAAAGTCATGCGTAACTTTACAAACAGCTTTATGAAACACCCCCCAGGAATGGTTAGACGAACCAGTGTCATCAACAGCCTGCCATAGTTCAAGTCCAACTTAAAGTCGATCTTAGTCTTTGTGAAACACCCCCCTGGAAGGCTTCATATTTTGTTTGCTATGAAAGGATATTTCCAAGGTCTGATCTGGTTGCTCGATGCTGGTATCATCCAATGTGTAGAGATACCTGAGGAGTAGAAATCAAAACAGTAACAAATCATTCAAGAAAACTACTACAACATATATTTGTATGAAATGTCTACTGTTTAGCCAACCAGACATATCAATGTACCCATGAGAGCCGGTGATTTATGTGGCAAAGCAGATGAAGATGGATGGACTCTGTTATATCGACAAATGAGACTCATAGATGAAGAACAACAGAGAAGGTCAGTATAATAAACATCCTCCAACATGGGTTTCATGTATGGCAGTGCAAGTTGTCCCACTTCATCCCTCATTGACCTTTTTGCGGCAGTCATTCTACATTTTGTGTTTTGGGCCTTTGGCTCAATAACTTTTTATTCAGATCCCTAACAAATTTGTGCACAAACTGCATCCATTTATAGTTTCATGACTATATTACGTTTGATGTTCTGAATTGTAAAAAGGAAAGTAAGCTTTAAAGCCCCACTGTCCTACCGTATTTGCCGGCGTAAAGGCTGCAGTATTTTTGGAAGAGAAAATATAAAAAAGTCGGGGTGCGGCGTATACGCCGAAACAGTAAAAATCGCAAGTCAAAACAGCACGTCCATTATTTGTAGGCAACTTCATACAAAAAAATATATTAACAAAATTGACTTGAAAACACATCGGACAAGATCTAGTCTGAACCACGTCAGCAGCAAATTTGAAGAAGTTATCTTTTTAATCGTTGTGCAACCAAAGAAATAAGAAGAAAACTGACCAGAAACTCGTACTAAAAATCGTACTTGTAAAAATGTCCTTGGCTTAGACAGCGCATGGCCCGGTAACCAAAATCATACCTCGCTCACACACTCTGTGGTGGGGAGCTAGCGGGCTGGGAGTTGCAACAAATCCAACGCAGCTTCGGAGCAGCGCGCAATCGTCGGTGTTCTTAACTTTTCAGTAAGATAATTCTGAATTATAATTGAGACTATCTAATTAATTAAAGCGACAAACTAACCTCGGTAGATCTCTAATAACAATACAAAAGCTTGTTTATTTTCTCCATTTGGCGGTACGATAGGGGTAAGACCGGATAACATTATGGCCACAGCTTTGTTATGGCAGGCCATTCATGTTTCTGTATGCATGCGAAGCGCCCTCTAGTGTCCAATGAATGTGCTAATCTGCCTAAAAATCGATGAAGATTTGCTAAATTACGATTGATAATAAAATGATTGATAATTTTGGTATTAGTTTGTAGGAAAAATAGAGTTCTACGAGAAAATTATGATTATTTTCTTTGGTTCGTTTTTTTTTTCTCTCTACGAAATGTCAAAGTTGGGGGTGCGGCCTACGCGGCGGTGCGGCCTTTACGCCGGCAAATACGGTACTTGTAGCTACTTGCTCCCTCTATATAGAAAACTTCCCCAATCGGTGCCTGTTGGTCCCCCATAATCCTCTATTTCTTATGTTAGTTGAGAGCTGAGTTAATGCGATAGCCACCTGTCAGTGACCTGGCTGTGTGGTCTAATCCCTTCTGGCCCAATAGTATTGACGGTCTTTAAAATTCTTAAATTGACAATGTGTTGACAGATGTATAGTTTTTCAATCAAAATTGAAAAATGTTCAACTATTTGACAACATTCTTGACAATGTATTTCATCGTCAGACATAGCAATCAAAGAAAAATGATGTTACTGCCAATTTGAAGAACAATGTATGATCAATTTAGCCCTAAAAATAAATCTTGTCCTGAAAGAGTTAACAAAAAAAAGTCTAAAATAAATTTGATATGCTCATGTTTCTGGTGAACCATGGTGTTGCAACGTCCCATTTGGGTGTGAAGAGTCTCAGATACAACATTTCAATTAACCAGCTGAGGGCTGAATGTTGTCATTCCAATAGACTTTATACAGGAGCCATTAGGTTCCAGTTGACAATGGGTTAAATGTGGACCCTGTGTCATAACACCTGTTGCATTTGTTTGTGTGTTTGTTTTATTTCCATATAAAAAGACATCATGCATTCAGTAAAATAATAACAAATAGAATTATGAATTACAAGATAAAATAAACAGCTGGATAGCCCATATTCAGCGGTATCATTATGATGCAGCTGGTCTTGCATCAACCGTTATAAGCTACTGAATTCTTTGCATTTAATTTGCTGACAGTGAACTTGTTACAGAAATGCGACACTTTATGTTTATTATTTGCAACATGTGAATGAAAGAATTTATATCATTAATATTAAATTGTATTACCTTAAGAATATGATCATACATTTAGATTTCATGTAAACGTAATAGGATTCATATATTTCATTTTGTAAACCAATAACATTTGACTCTAGTTCATTCATTGGTGAAAATGAGCGCATTAGATAACTTCAGTACTACCCAAAGCCACTTCACCCCATGGCTTTAGATAATTCTTAAGGTTGATTGTGTGCACTTTTTTCCCCACTGCACTCAACACTTAGAGTCGTATGCTATATGTTTATGATGTGATCGTGCACATGAATGTTTACTTACCAGCAATCCCCGTTCATTCTCCCCAAGACATAGGCAGCACCTCCTACAAAATAATGAAATTCAAAAATAATATGGGACAAAAAGTTATAATGACGATAGCCTAGATTTCCAACAAAACTCCTCAAAATGTCTACAAATCGTAGGTTAAAGCTTTTCTCCTCCAAGGAAGCAATAAATCCCTTGAAATTTAGATTTTATAAATCATTTGACTTACAGATCATCGGTCATTAACACTTTACATATTTGAATTTTCATATAAAATGCTATTCAATACAGGTCAGGGTCTTCAAAAATCAAATCGTAGTCAGACCATATAGTGTTCGTCCTTAAAGCTAACCACCTGCATGCTTACAGTTTTGAAATACATTGCTATTATTACAAGCAGAAAAATGAGATGGATTTGTGTGAAATCCTTTAATAGCACAGAACAATTGGAAGAGGTTCTCAAATGATACATCAGATTTGCCAATTTATGTACCATATAAAAACTAAAGATTTTTGTTCATCCTTCATCTGATTGTTCTAAAACTTTCATTGCTCTGTTTCTCTCAGTTTCAATATTTTTGTTACCCCCAACTTGATGCCAGAGTTGACTTCCCTCTTATACTGCAGGAGGATTCTAAACTTACGGTCAAAAATGGAATCCAGGTATTTGACCTCGTCCTCAAAGCTCTTGTAGAGGGAGTGCTGCAGGTCGGGTCGCATGAAGTTCTTCCTGGAGTAGAAGATATCCTGAGGGGAATCAAAATGAGATAGAAGATAGTACAGTGAAACCTGTCTATAAAGACCAACCACAGGAGACAAGAAGAGTGGTCTTTATAGGCAGGTACCTGTAGTCTTTATGTACAGGTTCCTTTAGTATACGTTTCAATGAGAAAGCATTTTCTGTAGACATGTTGTCTTTCTATACCGTGAGAGTCAAAAAAAGTTTACACATTGAAAATTGCTAATTATTTTAAAAATCATCTATGAACAGTAAATTAGTATACATCTTATGAAAGAGTGTTTCATCCCAAATCATTTGGTATCATTTTTGTGTGGTATGTGTTCATGCTTGAATGAACAGGAGGCATTGTTTGCGAGAGTGCAAAAATCGACTTGCGCCAAAGTAAGGCCTACAGTATGTATTATGTTGGGATTAGCGGAGTGAGAGAATGAATTTAATGTATCAAATGAAATGCATTGCATATGAGTTTTGCAGAAGCAAAGTCACACACACAACAGATACGCGCACAAATGTTCTTTGATATTCAATATTTGATATGTGTGACAGTGTGGCATGATTCATTTTGTTAGGGATGTTACTTGGATCTGCAAAGACCGATTTAATACCTAAATCCCAAATTGTTTTATTCAAACATCACATAAGCAACTTTGGCGCAAGTCGGTTTTTGCACTCTAGCAAACAATGCCTCCTGTTCTTCCAAGCGTGAACACATACCACACTAAATGATACTAGATGATTCGGGATAAAACATTCTTTCATAAGATGTATAATAATTTACTGTTCATAGATGATTTTTAAAATAATTTGCAATTTTCTAGATGTAAACTTTGTTTAGACTCACACTTTTCAGGACATCCCTAAAGCATGTTTGACTGTAGTATGTTAGCTCAGGCTCAGCAGTCAATGCATAGGAGTAACCTACTTCAAGGAGGCTGTTCTACCCTTCATCAGAATGATGCAGCCTCCTGTAAATGAAGGCTCTCACATAGTTAAAGTTTACTGACATTTAAAAAAAAAACTTGCACTGGACTATTAAAGCATACTTTACTGTAGATTGACGGGTGCTTTGTCGACACCCCATTTCTGCACTTCATGGCACTCCGTGCAGTTACTCGCCTCTCCTACTAGTACCATCTCAGTATAGCTTACTGAGTGAGCTGCTAAAGGGATTACTCCATCTAGGATCAAGCATCCTGCACCTAAGCTTACATGGATACATTTTCAACATAAACCAACAAGATACATTGTATCTTTACTGGTAATATCTCATGTCGAAGTTCACTTACAACTACTTTACAGTTGCAGTACTTCTTAGTATAGAATAGTACGGAACAATTGGAAGGTGCTCAAGTGATACGTCAGATTAGCCAATTTGCGTTTCATTTCAAATAAAAAAACATTTCTTTTTTATTAAAACAAACAATGGTATGGTATCTTCAACAGTAAAAAAAACTCATTTCGAAGCTCACTTACCACTACTCTGTGCTTGCAGTACTTCTTAGTATAGAATAGTACGGACAAATTGGAAGAGGTGCTCAAATGATACATCAGATTTGCCAATTTGCGTTTTTAATTTTAAAAAAGAAGACCTTTTTTTTATTGAAAAAAACAAAGGTATGGTATCTTCAATGGTAATATATCATGCCAGAGCTCACTTACAACTACTTTGCAGTTGCAGTACTTCTTAGCCAATGCGAGGAGAGAGTCCAGGCTGGCTAGGACGGTGGTTGTACCGCAGGTCTTCAAGATCAAACGTCTCTTGCTGATGAACAGACTGCTCTCACTGATGGCACAAAAGAAGAACAAAACAATTTAAAGAAGGTGGAAAACACATGAAAATAATTACATTTTAAAGCCTGTCTGTACTAGTTTAGCCAGGAGGGATTAGACCACCCAGAGTGGTCACTGACAGGTGGTTATCTCATCAACTCAGCTCTCAATTACCATAAAAAAGAGGATCATGGGGGACCAACAGGCACCGATTAGGCATTGTTTGCTATATAGAGGGTGCAAGTAGCTATAAGTAGTGCAGTTGGGCTTTCAAACTAACTTAATATCAGGGTAGTCTTCCCCTTTAATGAGTACCGGTATATTCCACCATATAAGAATCTATTTATTTAACATTTTTAAAAAGGCTGTGCAATGGCATTGAAATTTTTGTACAGTGTTAGATCTACCCACATCTATTAAATCTGCCATCCTGTATCATTTCTTACATGCAGCACTACACGCATGAATGCTTTATGCATAATGGCCTGTACCTGCTGGTATACTTTACTGTATGGAGTATAATAGCAAAATGACACAAACACCTGTCCTGCAAACAAGTCATTAGAGTAACACATTGCACTTGGGAGGCCTCATTGGGGGTTGGGAGGATGTTGTTGTAGGCAAAACGATGAAAATATAATTGAATATAGTCTAAATATGTAATGCTAAAAAACAAAATAGACATGTTTTTAGACAAAGGTTATTCCTGAGTTAACTTTAGGCTTAATTTTTGAGCTGTGGTTGCTGGTTTTTCATTTTTCTGTTTTTCTTGCTTGTTAACAACATGGGGCAAAGGCATGTTATAATCCTTTTCATATAAAGCTTATCACAGATGAAATATACGCATGAAGGGACACTAGTATGCACAGGAGCGTAATACCCGTTGGCTCAGTGTGCTGCCCTCTATATACCCTCGCATGAGCAACTTTGTTAGGGCACTCTAATTTCCTATTCCAAGCTCACCTCAAAATATAAGCATGCTGCTCATCCCTCTCCGAAAAGCTGACGATCTCACACTTCACTTTGACGAGCATCTCAGCTATCTCATCTCTGCAAACAAAACAATGATAAGATTTCAACAATTATTTATTTTCCACAACAATAAAATGCAAAATGCACCTGTAGATGAGTAAAAGAACGGTAGGATGAAAAACTGCCAGAATTACATAATAATAATAATAATAATAACAATATTTATAAAGCGCAACATATCCATCTCTAGAGATGCTCAAGGCGCATACAAATAATTTAAATTAATATTCAACATACGATTAAAGAATAATCAAAATACGAAGTCATTAATAGGTGATAATAATATCACTACTAATGATGATGATAATGATGAAGGTACTCACAATACCTATTTATTTCTCTATTTTGTGCACATATCACATCCCCCACCCCCCCCCCCCCCCCTTCCCAGGGGAGGGAAGAGGGGGGAGGGGGGAGGGGGTGTTCTACATCTATTCTTCAATTTCTTCTAGACAAGTTTTCCACTCTTCGCTACACAGTGGAATTGTGCACTGAATGTTAATGACGCTAATCATAACGACCGCTATTCTTAAAGTGACTCGGTAACATTGTTGAAGGTTGATGAAAAAATTGCTAATTTTTTGTATAAAATGTTACTTATTATATTCCTTCTTCTGTACTAACCCTCCAACAATGACATGCACAAAATCCTGAACAAATTCTCAAACCGCGAAGATATCTATGGTTTTCTTTGAAGGGGTCCCTGTGCAACACCCTCTAACAGTGATTAACAGTAAATTCTCCCAACCATTTTTGAATTTCCCCAACCGTTTTTCAAAGAAAAAAGACATAAAACAGGCTATTCAAAATCTTTCAAGTTTCAACACTTAAATGTCAATTTACATTCACCTAAAAATGTAATTAAATTGTAATAATATTGTTGGGAGAATTAAGGAATCGATCAGATCAGTTTTTCCACATTTGCATCATTAATAATGGAACGTTTTCACTCAAATTTTCAGATTATCTTTAGTTGTACATCTAGCATTGAAGTCACTACCTTAGCACCACTTTCTCTCATCTGAACAATGTTACCAAGTCCCTTTAACATGTAACTTCTTATACATGAAGGACCGCTTTCATTAAACGAAATCGGGGACGCTATTCATGATTTATATTGGGGGTCACTACTTATAAGGATCGCTATTCATACATGTAATACAAGAAGAGGGTCGCTATTCATGAATTCATGAACAGCGACCCTCTTCTCGTATTATGGATAGTGACCCTTTTCTTCGATTATGAATAGCAGTCCTTAGGAATAATGACCCTTTTGATTAATGACCCTTTGATCAACTCATGAATAAGCGGTCTTTATGAATAGGAGCAGAACCCGATCTGTTATACACAAAAGAGGCTATATGTACAAAGCAAATCATTTTCCCTCTCAAAAGACATTTTCTATCCTTACCTTGGTATGACCCTCAGGTCAAACATCTTCTGTCTTTTAGTCTCTCCATTTTGTAGGGTGATAGGTTCAAACCATAGCTCCAGGAGCTTCTCTGTGCCCTCGTAGTGTGTCAGCTTACCGCCCTCATTGTTGACCTTATCACTGCCCTGATCCATGATTGCATGATAAATGGAGCCACCAGCCTTTAGTGGGTCAGACTGCTACCTGCAAATACATAGAAGTACACAAAAGGTAAGGTTTAGTGGGTTCTGCTACCTGCAAATTCATAGAAGTAAAACAAAAGGTTTAGCACAGTAGCACTAAATTCATGAACTATGGGGCGTCCAAAGTTCAGGCACATTTAACAACAACAATTCACAAATGTGATATTGCTCCATGATTTCTAATATTCTACAAAAATTGATTTAGATCAGTTAATACCACATAGACAGCTACAATGTACATTAATGGGTGCAACTGGTTAATTATCATCAGAAGAATTCTGGTGATATCACTATCTCAAATTTCAATGTTGCGGATCGGGATACGCTACAACCGAATGAAAACTGACATCAACCGATAGATATGTCAAGAATCCATAAAAATAATTCACAATATTTCACAAATTACTGTACATGTACAGGTGTAGGTACACAAAATCAGTCAATTTACTGTTTTAGAATACTTTTTTTACAACCTATAGCTGCTAAAACTTGAGTTAACACTTAACAGGTCAAAATCTTCCAGAAAAATGATGGACTTTCTTAAAGATTAAGACCAGTTGGTCATGCGTTTGCATTGTGAAAGAAACGTTGTGGAATCGATCAGAAAAGGTTGATCATCTAGCATATAAGTATTGGTGTGTCTTGCAAGGTTCTGGTATCATCAAAATGATAAGAAATTTGGACCAGTCTTGGTAAAGTTACAAGCACTGTACACAGAAAGATGTATATGGGACTACGCGACACATGCGTTATATCTATCAGGTCCAAATAGATATAATAATTTACCAAATATATCAATTAGTAGGCGGTTTCTCGCAAAAATTTGTATCATTACGTATTAGTCAAAACATATTCTTTCACATGATTGGTAATAAAAGCTTCCATTTCATTTTTTGAGAGGGGGGCGTTTCCAAAACTGGTCTTTACCTTTAAATGATGCTTAAATGATCTTGGTATCAACATATGGGGAATGAGGTAAATAATGCCATGTTATTTCTCAACTGCATTGTGGGACGGGCTTTCAGTGAATTGGGGAGAAAGAACTCAATAATGATCCGATAACATACCAATAGCGAATCTTTGTTGGCTGCTACGTTACGATCGGACAGCTGCAGCACAGCTCACAAGCATGCAATATCTAGTTCTAGATCTCTTTCACTAAGCTGTATAAGCCTGTATATAAGGCTACCCTACAGGCCACACTGGGCCGCAATATTTTTAAACCTAACCTAGCCATCCTCACGATACGTATTAATATTTGAATATTTGTGTCGGTACGGTGTGGTGGAGATCTAACCATTGGCAGTATTAATGCCAGTACCGGTATGTGGCAATGATCATGGACAAATTACGACCTAGGTAGTCCTTCATTTACGGTAAGCTTCCCGAATTTCTCGCAATGTTATTTATTTTTGGGTTTGAATTTGAATTTGAATTTATTAACAACAACACATCACAATAATGACAGTACATATGAACAATCATACAATGCAAAAAAAAAAAAATACTGATACATGTATACATAACATACACTGTAAGAGTAATGTTGATTGAACAGTAATTTGGTTTTAAAACAATATGTTTTAGACATACATCTGCATACTATTAAATGTACGAAAGATATATACTTAAATATGCATATTACTATGTTTAGGTGAAGTTGTTAATGGGAACTAGAAGTTAGCACAAGTGCTAGTCGAGCCTAGTTCCATTATTTTAGGGTTATTTATTTTACTATTTAGGGAAAGATAGCTTTGCACTTGTAATTTTGATTTTGGATGAAATCTCATCATTTGATAACTTATCGCATCAGATTCTGTGTGCGTGCGTATCATATAACTAGTACATGAGCCATGACGTATAGTCTAGTCTAGTCTATACTCTATAGAGTACCGAAGCTGTGACGTCATAAAATTCTATTTTAAGAATTTCTCATTTTTTTCTTCATTTTCCGAAAGAGCATCAAAAATTATGTCAAAATGTTGAAAACCAATTGAAAATGAAGAAAAAATTGAGAAATTCTAAAAATAGACTTTTGATGACGTCACACTTCACCACTCTATAGTACAGTGTAGATCTAGCCCTAGGTTCCTATTCATTGAGCCGATCAAATGCGGTAGGATGGCTAGCTTAGCTTAGGTTTTTTTTAAAGGCCACCGGGCCAGCTCCCCCACCCCCCCCCCCCCCCTCCCCACACCTTTCCATCCTCCTAGACTACTTCATCAGTCAACAAACCATCTGAACTTCCGAAGTCAGAAGTCAAAACAAGGTAAAGGCTAAAGCATGTTGTAGGTTTTCACACTCCAGCAAAGCATAGAGAGTCAATGTTAATGCCAATTGACCTCTAGCACTGCACTACATGTTAATAGGCAGCATCTGAATACATGAATAGTCAATACACTCATAACACACAGATGGAAACAATCATGCCGATGCGGCTGCTCGGTAAGTTTGACAGTCACAGAGTCAGTGGACTCATCATTTGAATTTTTTTTAATTATTCTTTCTAACATCGGAAAGTTGAACAAATTATATTTCACTGCTATTTAGGTGTCATCAATCGTCACCAAAGTACCGATTTTTAGTGAAATCAGTTGAGTTTTTTGCAGTGGTGTTTGAAATGTTGAAAATCAATAGCACAGTTTTTAATACACAGCCAGGATAGTAATGCACCTATGTGTGGGTTTTCATGCATTTGACTGCCGATATCGGAAGACTTCTAAATTCTGAGTTTGCCCAGACTGATATCACTGCCCACGTTACATTAATGTGGGATTTCAATGAGCGAAGGTATAATTCACAACCACGCCGCGCCGCGTATTCGTATACTAATGATCATCATTTTAAAAAAAAGATGATTTTAGAGAAAAATGGCGAATTAAAAACTCACCTAAATGAACAACATGCACTGGATCCCGTATGTTTGCGTAGCGTGTGGTACCTGTCTCGCTATTCGTGCAAGGCCACAAGAGGGCGCTTTACACATTATCTTTCAGGGGGGTGCAACTCCGCTTCTGCATCCGTCTAGCCATGGGGAGATTTTGGAGGGTCAAAAGTGCACACTGCTTCCACTTATCGTGTATTAGCCTATGAAGACAACACATTTTTAGTGCACCAGCGAAATGGGGATTTTGGTCTGCGCGCAGCGCGCAAAATATTTAAATTAATATTTGGAATATTCATGAGCTCTTTTCCACTTATTAGCATATTATCGCAATGAAAAAAAGACAATGCGCATGCGTTACTATATCGACATAATAATTGGGCTGGATAAATCTAGAACAAAGGTCATGCAGAGTTGGGGAGGTGTGTGTGTTGGGGGGGGGGGGGGGGGGGTGGGGGTAATAAACTTTTAAATGGTTGACTTAGTTGGGGTCATAAACTTCACTGTCACCAGGATGGAAAGCACATTTTAAAAAATTCAATTCAGTTAAAAGGCAAAAATAATGACCCCATTTCACTGTGGAACCTCAACTCATTTTTTACAACTTTTTTTTGTTCGTTTATTAACTTAAATATTTTTTAAATCAGAAAAACTGCACTGATCATTTAGCCGACTTAACAAGTGATATATTCATATTTTTAGGGTCCAAATAATGAATCATTCTCACCTCGACTTCAATGTTCTTCATATTGTGCCCCATCCCAAATGAAATTTAAATTTTTGCATTTGTCGCCACTGATTTTTTTGAAATTTGCCCCCCCCCCCCCCCCAACAGTAACATTTTCAATACAGGGACCCCTTCTAATATTGACATTTCCATAGGCTCTATTACCCTCCCTCCCCCATCCCCACCCCAATAACCTATGATTTCATCATTTTGGCATTGACTTATTCTTTATTTAACCCCCCCCCCCCCCTCATCTTTATTGTAAACCATTTTTTATACTGTATTTATACATTAGTCTTGCCCACTCTCTTGTTACATTTCCGCTTTCTCTCTCATTAGGAAAGATGGTTAAATCTATCTCGCTGATGCCAGATATGACCAAACATCAAAAGGTCGAACACCATACTCAATTCTACACAAGACTGCATCAGCCCCCATCTCACCTCAGTCATACAGCATTATCATTACAGAGTGCCTACATCATCATAATCACCAGCATCATCACATATACTTCACAAAATAAGAAAATGAAAAAAAAAACAGAATTAAGCGTTATTAACTAATTTATTAACATTTATGAACTCATTTATCAAAATATTTTGTTTCTATAAAGATCTTTTTAAATCCAACATGACATCAACAAAATGATGATAAATGGATGGGGGGGGGGGTGCCGTCTCTTGAATTCAAATTTTTTAGTTGTAAAAGTTTACTGTAGATTTTGAAAAAAAATGTTCAATAATATCAACATGCTATTTTATGATGTAGGCTATATAGGCTATATAGGCTACTGAGTTTTATGAGTATTTTATCTTACATTGGACATTATTGTTGTTGTTTTTTACTACTACCTGTATTATCATCATTATTACTGCTATTATCATGATCATTGTCATTATTGTTACTATTTTTAACATTGTTATTATTATTAATGTTATTAATTATATTACTACAGTATTACTATTGAACTACATCATTTCATTCCCCCCCCCCCCCCCCTTCAGTTCAATTTACTATCCACTTCAGCTTGACTTAAGATTAAATATCAAATAACTATGTTACATGTACACGCATTTAAAAAAACAAATGATTACTTTCATGATCCTCGATATATCTTCTTCTTCTTCTTCTTCTGGTGATCTTCAAAAGGCGTTGTAGCCTATCACGAAGATGAACTAATACTAAAGTTCTCTGGACTGTCAGCATGCACTATATTTGCTGGAAGTCAGTTCCATTAACTTTGGGACAGAGTGTTGGGCAAATACAAACTTGTCTATGTCGCTTCTGGCTTGGTGCAACTGGAGGGTCATGTCATGGTACTTCCTGCTCGTGATTTGTTAAAGCCCGTCTGTACTAGTTTGGCCAGGGGGATTAGACCACCCTGCAAGGTCACTTACAGGCGGTTATCTCATTAAATCAGCTCTCAATTAATATAAGAAAAAGAGGATCATGGGGGACCAACAGGCACCGATTAGGCATTGTTTGTGATATAGAGGGCGCAAGTAGCTAAAGTAGTGCAGTGGGAAAATTTTCAAGGGAGAGCAGAGAGACCATTGACTATCTTGTGCACCATTCCCAGTCTTCTTGCAGAGTGCCTTGTAGTTGTAGATATAGTAGGCAACTAAAGGTGCTGATCATCTCAGTCAAACTGCTGGTTCACTTG